>JAPQVW010000029.1:0-162064 GCA_028535905.1 Quercus berberidifolia
AGTATAAGCAATCTCAACATTAGAGATTCTCTTAAATTCCTCCATAGAAACAACATTAAAGATAGCATTCATAGCTTTGCTATTAAAAGCGACTACTTCTTTCTGAGAAGTTTGCCACTCACTAATAGGAGTAGTGAGCTTCTCCCATCCGTATTCAATAGGGTTCCAGACTCTCTCATCTACAGGAATGCTTTCATCCTTATTTTCCAATAAGCATAGTTATTCCCATCAAAGTGAGGTAGAATAACAAGAAAGTGTCCGTGTTCCATGACAACAGGGGTCAAGGATCAGCTTTTAGATCAAAATATCTACAACAAGAGAGCAACCTGCTCTAATACAAGTTGTTTGTTTTTAGACCCCTTAAAACACAACCAGATTAACCTAATTAATAAGCCAAGTGATTACTTAGTCAAATTATCAAATCTAGGTTAACACAAACTTCATATTATTATAAAGTGCGGAAAATAAAGAACACAACAATATGATAACCCAGGAAAACCAAACCGGTAAAAACTTAGGGAGGATTTAACCTAACTATCCTCAAGGTAAACTGAATCCACTATGAAAGAATTGAAGTTTACACAATAGCGACTTAGACCACTAACATCCTATTGTTACCTCAAGTAGGAAACTTACTACCACGACCACATGACAGCTTCAAATCCACAGACTACTTCTTTCTTGGATTCCCAGCAAGTACAAGCACTCCTGCTTGTGTATCTTTAAGCTTTTGAATTTGCAACTAAATTGATCACCAAGTTCTTGACATAATCTTGAATCTTGGAAACTCTAAGTGTATGTGAAGGCAAGCACCTCTAGATCTCACAAAAGATTCACACACACAGCATAAAGAGCAACCTAAAACGTGACTAGGGTTTTCCCTTTTATACCTAGGGCAAAACATAAAACTCTACACATCAAACAGGCTTGGGCTGAGTTGGAAAATTCTACAGAAAAACGTTCTACTCGAGTTTCGATCAGCCGAGTCTAATTCTCAATCGATCGAACTAGGCAGATTTACACAGTAAATCCTGCAGCAACTCAATTCCAATTTTACATAAAAAGCATATACTTTGAGCAAGTCTAAACAAGACTAAAACGTTTTGATCATGGTTTGCCAATATTACAAAATGAAATTCTAATACATTAGTTCCTAATTCCTTAAAACCTAACACCCAACAACTTTCCTCAACAAGGCAGCCGAGTTATCTCCATCTTGGAGAATAGTAGAGATGGTTATGGGTTGAACACCAATAACCAATAGAGTGGATGAGACCTTTGGAATCTGTCAGTACATGAACAAAAGAATAAAAAGAAAAAGAAGTCACCGATGATTTGTTGTCTTCTATAGTTAAATCATTATAGATTACAACAATGTTTTACCAAATCAAAGCGAATAATTAATATATTTCATTCTGAATCACGACTATTAAATGGACCCTCTCCATTCCCCTTCAAATGAAGATGATCCATATGGTATGTACCTAGGTTTCAATTTTCAAATCATGAGTTATGAATGTTAGGTGTGCATTAATTTA
The DNA here is from genome assembly GCA_028535905.1 of Quercus berberidifolia. Taxonomy (NCBI): domain Eukaryota; kingdom Viridiplantae; phylum Streptophyta; class Magnoliopsida; order Fagales; family Fagaceae; genus Quercus; species Quercus berberidifolia. The sequence goes on from JAPQVW010000029.1 coordinate 1,539, forward strand.
GGAACATTGTGAAATCCCACGTTAGTTATTGATTGAAAGATTGAGAAACTTATAACTTCAGGCAAATATTTTTCATTGGATTACTAGGATTAGCCTTTTGTGCTTAAAGTGCCTGTGGTATTACAAATTGTAGTAGGACAATGTCCGACTCATTTGTAGCACCATGCACGTCATAAGTTGTGCCATGCCATGAGCTAGCTCTACACATTAGGGACGGAGCCAGGACTCAGAGTTAGGAGAGGCGGGTCTGTTGTTGGTTAGTTGATCGTGATGGGTGGTCATTGATGATGCCTTCAATCTCTTCTTAATGGTGTTGGCGAAGGTTGGTGGTAGTGGTGTCTAGTGAGGATGTGTTGGGTTTTTTCTTATTTTACAGTATTATTTATCTTTGGAAACTAAAATAAGAAAAAGCATAAAATAAGTAGACATGTGGCAAGTTTTTATTGGTGGATCATGGAGAGTGGGACAAAAATAATTTCGGGTTCAATAATTAATACACATTAATGCACTAATATTGATGGGAAACAAGAATGGAAGAGTCACTAATAGTGAGGAGTGCATATAAAATTCTTTGCTTATTTAGACCCCTTAAAACTAGATTAGTTTAACCTAATGAATTAGACAAGTAGTTACTTAAGTTAATTTTTAGAACTAGGTTAAACACATGCAATCATATTACTAAGTGTAGAAAAGTAAAAGAGACAAGCACTATGATTACCTAGGAAAACCAATGAAACCAACAGTTTTAAGGTAAAAACCTGGGGCGGATTTAACCTTACTATCCTCAAGGAAAACAAATTCACTATATAGAATTGAAGTTTACAATAGATTTTCTATATAGAACTTACTGACATGACCATGTGCAACTCCGACTCCATGGAATCTTCTATCTAAATTTGCTGAGCACAAACATCCACGTTTGTGACTTTGAGATCCCCCTCAAAGGTTTTAGATCATCAACAGTTGTTGATCTTGTATGCAACATCTTCTACAACACTAGATCTTGAGTTTCATCAAGGAATATTGTCGGTAGAAGAAAGAGAGCTTTGGGTACAAAAGCACTAGACCTGCAATAGGAGGCACAAGATGCACTCTTCTCTCTCTAAAAACTCCTTTAAAATGTGCCTTAGGGTTTCCCTTATATACTTGAAGTGTTTCACTTGAAACCCAAAACATTTAAGCAGAGTTTGGGCTGAAATAGAATTTTGCAGAAATTTCATGCCTACGACTTTCAATTGATCGAGCCTAATTTTTGATCAGTCAAGCTTCACTGAAATTCAAATCTTCTTTTTGTAGCTTGAATGTTCTTGATTCTTGACTTGTATCAACTTGAGCATTGTCTAATCAAACCTATAGAATTAGGAATCTATATCTAGACAAGTTTGTGCCCATGGTTTGCCAATTATTGTAAAGTTTTAGAACCTAACAATCTCCCCCTTGGGCAATTCGTGACAAAACTTACATATAATGTGAAATGCTCAAATACAAGAACAACCCAATTACAATAAAATGCCCAATTACATCACAAATCCCAATCTAAAACTCCTAACCTAGAAGTTGCAAGAAGAGGCAGAAGGTCTTGATCAGAATGTACCTATCTTTCCTAAAACACTCACAAGAGCACATCAACACGTGTGGAAATAAAGATAGATAAATAACAAATAATAAATAATCTATAACAAAAAATAGTAAACATGCAAACTAACTCTCCCTCTAAGTTAGATACATAAAAAAATAAATAAATAAATAAAACTTCTATTTTCTCCCCTTTTTCAAAAACAATTTCATCTCCCCCTACATAAAAATAGTTAAAGACCTTTTCCAAATTTCATCTATTTCTTCCCTTTTTGGTCACGTATTGACAAAGACAACTCAACCAAGAGTTGATAGTAAACATAAACAATAGTGAATAAGAGAAAAAGGAGAATCAAGGAACGACAAAAGAATTCAGCTTTATAGAAAATAGAGACAACCCCGCCTATGAACAACACATGTTGTATAAACGGCTTTCTCCCCCTATAAAAATAGGAAAAACATACGAAATTTTGGGAAAAACAGTTTTGGGGAAAATTTAGGAGATGAGAAAAATAAAAAGGCACAAAACAAACTTAAAAAATAAGTTGAAGATACACATGAAGAAAAATATTCTCTCTTTCAATATATACAAACTTGACACTATGTGACCCATAAATAGATGTGTCAAAATATTTTGAACTAAAATCAACCACAATAGTAGAGAAAATAATTGCACATACATTATCCACCATATCTCAACCAAAAAAAAAAAAAAATCTACAGGTCACACATCAAGAAAAATAGCGTATACTAAAATGTACAAAACTCAAATTAATCAACCAATTTTTAAATCAAGTTGAGTTCCCAATTTAGCAAAATTTGTGCGTGTTGTGTGTGAAAAACAATGAAAGATGTGACTGCAAAAATGCAAGATGAATACAGAAAACAATGCAATGCATGTCCTAATCTATATGTGCAATGCATAAAAAGACTGATTGGTTAAGAAACTAAAAACTGAAATTTTTCTGTTTCGATCAGTCGAACATTGATCAAGTAGCAATCAAGTCAGGCGGAGATTTTGAACATAAAAACTCACAGTTTCAATCAGTCAAGGGAGATTTTTGATCGATCAAACAATGTAAATTTTAAAACTATAAAAATCTGGAAATTTTATGCAAAAAAACAACTTTGAAAAGTAGTTTTTAAGACTCAATGCAGATGAACATGATCTAGAAAAGTTTTAAAAACATGATGCCTCTTAAATGCATTTAAAGAAACCAATGAGGAAGTTAAAAACAAAGACTTTAAACTTCAAAAACAAATTTCTTCAAATTCCTAACCAAAACAAAAAATTTGTATTTGCACATTAGTTCATATGCAATTAAAGATGGCCAAATTAGTCAACACACAATCATATGTACCAAATTTAGCAAAGATTTACATGTAGTGTGTGCAACTAGTAAGTGTACAAAGTACAAAAAATGTGATATGTAGATAGTAATCAAGCAAATTTTCTATATCATCAATCACATTGGTTTGAAAGTGGCTATCACCTAAAGAGTTACATCATATAACTCTCACATCTTCTAAAAAACACGGTTGCAATCATATAAAAGCATTTTGTTTCTTTTTGATTTTTTTCTTTTGCTTTTTTTTTCTTTCTATTTGATGCAAGATTATTATTTTTTGCTTTTCTTTTTCTTTTGAGAAATAACGCCTTGTTTAATCTTGTTGCGTAAGAACTACACATTACTGAGCACGGCTTTCATGATTTGTACACAGGTGTTCATGATTTGCGAGTAACAGTGGTGAGATGGTTATTTATGCATTTCTCTTAGAATTTTTTAGTCCTTACAATCAATATATGTGACATCAAAATCAAGATCGTTTGTTTAAAAACTATAAACAACTCACACAATTAAGCACTACATAGCACAAATTAGCAAAGTGCAGAAAATAGCTCATCAAAGCTAAATAAGGTACATAGTCATGAAAAGCAAATTTCATAGGCCAACCTTAATTACACACTTAGTGGTGTGCAATACCAAAAAAGTAAAAATCTTTTTGGATTTTCAAAATTTTTATGAATTAAAATCAAAAGGCACACATGCTAAATGTATAATAAAAAATGCAACAACAATGCATGACAGTGCTCAACTGAGCTATAGAGGGTAAACAAACAAGAAATATCAATTTCTTAATTAACCCATGAGTACATGTTCAATCTAGTACAAACTCACAGAAAAACAGAAATAGCTTATGCACTCAATTATGTAACACATACTTCCTATATTTCTCCACAATATCAAGCATGTTCTAGGTCAAGAAAGAAATATTATAATTCATGTAATCCTCAAGGAAATAAAACAAAGCACAAAATAAAATATTTTTTTCTTTTTGAAATTTTTCAATGTTTTTGGATTTTTTTAAAACAAAACAACCTAAGAAAATAAAACAACCAAAATAAATAAACATGTCCACAAATAATTGAAAGAATTAAATCAAGGACTAGTAAACAACACTCACCTTAGTGAATCTTTTTTCTCCCATATAGCACGAGTTTTTGGCTTTGTAGGTGAAAAAACATGAGAAACAGAGTGTATTTGAGAAATTACAAACTTCTTCAGAGAAAGACTGAAATCCTACAATTTCCTTTCACAAGCCAACAAGTTTAAATTTTTCAAAAGCATATGAAACTATATATTTGGACTTAGGGCAGGAGATATATCATCACATATCCTAGACTGAAACACAGAATTCTTAAATTTCTGTTTATGACAGTTAGGGCAAATGGGACCAGCAACACCATAAAAGTAACAAACATGAACAAATTTAGAAATATCAGTATTCCTAACAATAGATCTAGTCTCAGATTTGGGTTTTTGCCTCAAAAAAGAACAATTTGGTCTAATGTGACCAGCAACACTACAAAGGTGACAAGTAGACATAAAAACGTATTTCTTATGCTCTCTAATAGTAGGTTTAGACTTAGGTTTAGAAATTTCAGTGTCTACATCAGAACTTTTATCTTTGTCTAACCTAACAACATAAGCCTTTTCATTATGATTCTTCTTGAAAGGAGGAATATAAACATTGTCTTTAGGCTTAAGAGAAATAGAAATAGATACAAATCTTTTATCAACAGCTTTGGTATTAGACAAATTTTCAAGTTTAGTTTCAGAATCAACTAACTTTTGTTCCAAACTTTTCATCTTTTCATCATGAAAGAAAATTGATTTCTCAAAAATTCATTCTTTTTATTAGATTCATCTAATCTCACAATCAATTCCTCTTTTTCGAGATTAGCCAATTTTAACTCTTCCTTGAATTTCTTAGCAATTTTCAAAGATTTAGATAATTCACTACGGAGAGTTTCATAGGCATCAATAAGATCAACAGAAATAATAGCATCTTCTTTATTCAAATTTTCACAAATAAAAGCAGTAAGACACTTAAAATTATCCATGACAATAGGGATTAAGGATCTCACTCAGGACGTTAATCCAATCATAGTGAACCTGCTCTAATACCACTTGTTTGTTTGTTTAGACCTTTTAAAACCAGATTAGTTTGACCTAATGAATTAGCCAAGTAGTTACTTAGGTTAATTTTCAGATCTATTTTAAACACATGCAATCATATTACTAAGTGCAGAAAAGTAAAAGAGATAAGCGATATAATTACCCAGGAAAACCAATAAAACCAATAGTTTCAAGGTAAAGCCTTGGGGGGGATTTAACCTTACTATCCTCAAGGAAAACAAATTCACTATATATAATTGAAGTTTACAATTGATTTTCTACCTAAAATCTAAAACTACCCCTTGTAGAACTTACTATCATAACCATGTGCAGCTCTAACTCCACGGACTCTTCTATCTTAATTTGTTGAGCACAAACACCCACGTTTGTGACTTTGAGATCCCCCTCAAAGGTTTTAGATCATCAACAATTGTTGATCTTGTATGCAGCAACTTCTACAACACCAAATCTTGAGTTTCTTTCAGGAATATTACCAATAGAAGAATTTAGAGAGCTTTAGGTACAAAAACCCTAGATCTACAATAGGAGGCACAAGATGCAATCTTCTCTCTCTAAAAACCCCTTTAAAACGTGCCTTAGGGTTTCCCTTATATACTTGAAGTGTTTTGCTTGAAACCCAAAAAGTTTAAATAGAGTTTGGGCTAAAATTGAATTTTGCAAAAATTTCATGTTTGCGACTTTCGATCAGTCGAGCCTAATTTTCAATCGGTCGAGTGTCGTTGAAATTCAAAAGTTCTTTCTGTAGCTTGAATATTCTTACTTCTTGACTTGTATCAACTTGAGCATTGTCTAATCAAATCTATAGAATTAGAAATCTATATCTAGACAAGTTTGTGCTCACAGTTTACCAATTATTCTAAAGTTTTAGAATCTAACAAAAATGATCTACAAACGATCAAACCATATTACTTAGGTAAAGTTTAAAAAAATAAAAAATAAAGAGAAAGGGGGGACACAATTGCAACTTGCAAGCTAAAAGTGCTACAAAAAAAGAGAAAACAAATGTTCAAGAAAATAGTATAAGAATTAGTCCAAAAATTTTGTAAGTAGTGTGTGTGTATATATATATATATATATATATATATATAAAGAGTAAATTATAAATTTTATTTAAATACACTGCTTATTTTGCAATGAGATATGAATAACTAAATATATATTTTTTTAGAAGAATATAACCTACTAAATAGAACCCATAGCACACAGGAAAATTGACTTAGGCAAGAATAGAGTATAGATTATAATATCTATGATTTAAAAGATAATCAAGAGCTTAAAACAAATTAAGAAAGAAGAGTCCATGCATATTTTAGGCCTAAGAAAATACTCCAAACAAAATGAAGAAAATTAATCCAAAAGAAAATAGACACAAAACACCAAGATTTACATGATTCAGCAATAGCCTACATTCTACATTCATAGGCAACAACAAACAAATTTCACTATAACAAATTTGAGGTAATACAAATTGGCATAAAGGCATTCTCACAAACCATAATCCCAAATACACCATGTAGACACCGCATTTTATACCCCTTACGACTCAGGCCCCCGTTCCCCAATGATGCTGAAATTGTAAGGCCCAAGATTGGTTTAGGGCCCAATCAGATGTTAAATTGACTTGAGAAATGTTAAAATAGAAAATATAACTTTTAATGAGCAAATAAATCTATTTTTGGAAAATAAAGGCCAAGGAAACATTCGGCTTGCACACGTAGGAATCAACCTGTGTGCGTAGCCATGATGCATGTGCACACAGGCAAGTTTTCTACATTAAAGACTAAGATTTGGAATGAATCCCACATTGTCTGTGAGTCATTCCAAACCCCTATTTTGTCAATATAAATAGCCATACATGGTATCTTTTCAAAAACACACAGAAATCCTAAGGGAAAACATAAAAATTCACTAGAAATAATAAATCAAAGAGGGAGTTTTTTATAGAACATCCTCAAGTCAATTTTCTTTTGGTTGGGGCCTTTGCTGGCCTTGATCTTCGAGTTTAAGATTACTTGTCACCTTTTATTGATTGTGAATAGATTTGACTAAAGGGGATGGTCAAAAATCAAGCTTAAAAAGCTTCTATTTTTGAGGTATTAGTTCTAAGATTTTCCTTTATTTTTTCCTTAGTTTGATTTCGTTTTTAGTTGTTTAACTGCTTGTTTTGTGTATATATATGTTTTTTTAAGTTAGGTTTATGTGTTCTTATGTTTTAAAAGCATGTTACGTTGTTAGATTTACTGTTTTCTGTGTTGTTGTGTTTCTAGTTAGGGTTTTGAGGCTGAATCCATGTGCGCAGGATTCTACGTGCACCTGCAAGTTGGATTATGCATACGTAGGCCTATTCATACATACGTATAATCCTGCCCAGAAACCCTAATTCAAATTTTTGCTTATTTTTCTTTGTTTCTTTCACATAATATGCTTCTGTTTTGACTCTTTTTCATAGATATGAGTCTCTGCTTCATTGTTTAATTTGTTAGTTTGTCTTCCACATGTTAGATTAGGGTTTATCTTTTATTTTTGCTTCAATACCATGAATATGCATTCACATGTTCATGCATTAATGCCATAAGTGCTGAGATGTAGCAAGATAAGTGAGGTAAGTCATGCATTTACATGAACACGCATTGATATATGCTTAATGATATATATGAACATGCTTGTCTAGATGAGTTGTTTTAATTTGTAAGTACAAACACATGTTGCTTTGATCTTTCCATGCTTGTGGTTTTGCCAAGATTTGTTTGCTGCCATGATTTGTTTGCTGCCTTGGATGATATGACACGATGTGAGATAGGAGTTTGTTAGAGTTTATGATATGATGAGAAGTATGATAGATGTACGCTAGGCTTCGGTTGTGATACGCCATGATAGATGAGTGATTAGGTTTTTCGATGATTGATGTCATGTTGATTGTTAGATGTATGCTAGCGTGTATGTGAGTATAGATGCAATGTTGAATGTGCCTTTAATAGGATTAAGATGTAAGACACAATGAGTGGAAGCCAACCCTAGGGTTGGGTGATCTTGGGTGCCTAACACCTTCCCAAGCCATACCTGAAATCCGAACCCATAATCTTGTAGTAAGATCAAAGGTTCTTCCCTGAAAGAACGCTACATTCATGGTTCTTAGGCCATTATAAAACTAGGTGGCAACTTCTGTGTTGCATCCACACACCCAAATAGCTCTCTCTCACAATTACAAACCAAAGAACCAAAGGTTTACAAATACCAAATAAGAATTGCACACAAAGCAAAGAGAGAGCCACAAATCAAATCCAAAAGTTGCAACACACCAAGAGAGAGCAAATCTCCAAATTACAGAACCAAGTGGCAACAAACCTCTCTCACTATTCCAAATTGCAACCTACAAATTTCAAAGATCCAAACCAAGAGAAACCCTCTTTTTCTCACACACACCAATCTCAAAATTTGCCGCAATAGCACTATGCTTATATATGAGACTTGAGTTGGCTAGTATATCCAAAACCAAGAAGGATTAAACTTCTTTTCTAAGCACAAAGGAGAATCGCTCCTATTCCAAATAGAACTCAAAATTAAATGATAGGCAAGACTTCTAATAGAGCTTAATAACTTCAAACAACAGCAATCCAAAAGAAATAAAATTCCTTTCTTATCCAAATCCAACAAGGAGTTGAACTCCCAATTCAAGCTATATTCTACATATGTGACTATTTTTCTTGTTAAATATGATAAAAATAACTTGGGTAAACTACATAAATAGTCCATATCCTTTACACCATATTTCAATTTGGACCCTAACCTTTCAATTATGTCAATTTAGTCCCTAATCTTTTAGTGCCGTGTCAACTTAATTCCTTCCATTATCTCATGGATGGAAAAGTCTGACGTGTCAAACGGCCTAAATAAAAAATTAATTTATTGGACACATGTCTTGCCACGTTAGTTTTTTTTTTTAAACCCAAATTAATTTAACCTAAATCAAATTTCTTTTTTTTCTTGTTTTTCTAATAGAAAGTTTGCTAGTTTTATTAAAAAATGCAGACCCAAATTAAAAACACATATCTCCCTAAAATCCAAAATCCCTATCGGTGAGGACGGCGGCGCCTTCTCCTTCCGACAGCTTCTCTCTTCCAGCAGCACCTTCTCTACTCCAACAGCACTAGTTGTGTCTCTCTCTCTCTATCTCTCTCTCATCCTTACTTCACATTTGGCTCCCTCGAAATTCAATGATTTAGTCTTTTCCTACTATTAATTTCATATTTTTATTTGGCTCAGCTTTGTGTATTTTTCGTATTTTTCTGCTTCGTGTTTTAGCATTTTGCTTATATATAATCTTTTTTTTTACTTAATTTTTATGCTCAATCTCGAATCAGTGGAGATTGGCCCTATGGTTGCTGCAATGAAGAAACTCCATTTTTTTATTTAACCCTTTAACTTCATTATAGTCACAGCTCAAAAAAAAGAAAAAAAGAAAAAAAAGAACTTCATTATAGCCCACTATGAATTTGTTTGAGACCATTTCTACTAGGCCTATTCAGGATTTAACTTGCACCGATGAAACCGGCCAGTGCCAAACCAATCCAACTAATTCAAAGCTCTATCGTAGATGCTTGGAGAGGTGGTCGGCAAAGATCTGAGCATACCGAAGGCGGTCAGTGCGGCGATCGACGACCATTTTTCACTCCGATGAGAAACCGCACCGCACATGTGTGTGTGTGTGTGTATTTATATGCTGTATAATTTATATATGTAGTTACTATAGGTTTCAGACTTTCAGTGGAGAGAAGGTGAGAGTTTGAGAGCGTAAGGAAGGAAATGTGGGGTTTTTAAATTTTAACTCTACAACACCAAAACAATGCCGTTTGAGCCTGATATTAATTTTAATATCAATTCCAAAACAACAACGTTTTGGTATTAGATCAAAAAAAAAAACTTGTAACGTTGTCGTTTCATAAACCCTAAATATCTTATATCCCCATCCCTCATTAGTTCCCTACCTCTCTTTCTCTCTCTCTTCCCGTTAGTCTTTCTCACCCAAGCATCTCCGCCTCTCCTCTCTCTTTCCTCCCTCTTCAGCCTCTGCAACTCGCTATTAGTCTGTCACCATACTCTATTTCTTGATGCTTTGTTCTTGGAGTTTCACCCTCTCCCCTCCCCCTTATTCTATCAGGTTTGTTTATATATTTTCCTTTGATAGTTTTGTTTCATCTTTTATGACTTAGGTTTAGTTTAGTGTTTTTTTTTTTTTTTTTGAAATAGTATATTTTTTAGAGAGATTGTGAATTTTTGCGTATTTTGTTTGTTTTCTTTTGTGTATGTTTGTTTTTTGTGCAGAATATTTGGGTTATCTAATGATTATGCTATGGTTTGGGAGTGTTAAATGCTGTGTTTGGATTCTGAGAAAATTGAGAAATTCATCGAACTAACCACACCGAACCGGTATCTTGCACTGCACCTTGTGTAGACCGGTTTTACTCCTCCACTAGTGAGGTGCGGTTTAGCACTTTGGAAAACCGCTCCTTTTAGGTGTAGTGCTAAAAACACTTTCATAACCGACCGTATCGCACCATGTACAGGCCTAATTTCTACCTTAAATGGTTGGACCCACTTGTAGTAATATACACATACAAACAAACACATTCAAATGAACATTTGCATGATAAGTCACATGATTCAAAAGGTACCAGATTCACACAGAAGAGATGGACCTAGGGCTGTTGGAGTAGAGAAGGCACTGCTAGAAGGAGAAGACGCCATCTTCATCATTAGGGATTTTGGATTTTAAGGAGATATGTGTTTTAGAGTTAATTTGGGTTGCCCCTGTTTAATAAAATCTGCAAATTTTCTTATCAAACCAAAAAAAGAAAATTTGATTTGGGTTAAAAGAAAAAACTAACGTGGCAGGACATGTGCCTATATGTGGCAATAAAATAATTTTTTATTTACTCCGTTTAATACGACTTTTCCATCCATGAGATAACAGTAAGGATTAAGTGGACACGGCATTAAAAAGTTAGGAACCAAATGGACACATTTGAGAGATTAAGGACCAAATTGAAATATGGTATAAAGGATAAGGACCATTTCTGTAGTTTACCCAAATAGCTTTCTATAAATCATATTACATATATTTTAATGTATTTATATATAGTTAATACATAATACTTTTTTTTTTTTTGGCATATCTAACACTTGGCTCAGAATGGAAATTATATATGAGAAGTGCTATGTCCACAACATTTTTACAACATTTTCATAACAAATCACAGGTGGTTAGTTGTTATTAATTCAAATTTAAATTTAGTACTGATATTACTTTTTTAACCCAACAATAACAACTAGTACCAATCTGCCATTTATGATTTATTGTAAAAATATTATTAAAATATTGTGGACATATCATTTGTCATATATATATATATATATATATATATATATATATATATATATGCACCGTACGCGGCCAAGGACTTTGAAAGTTGAAAGTCGAAACAGTTTCCCCTACAATAATTTGGCCATGCAAACTAGCAAGAAGGTGGAGGGTAATATGCAGTTAGCTGGAAAGCCCTTAAAACTTAAAAGCATAACACGACAACTGCGGGTGTAGTACAATACAATAAAGGGTCTAGACAATGAAGATTTTCTTCAACATTGTGATTTGCGTGGCCCGTAATTTTAGGCCTGGTCATGGATTTGAGTGTGAGTTCGGGTATACTCATATTTAACCTAATTATTTTATCTATGATTATCCGATTATCTTACTCAATTAGTACCCGTAATTAATTGTATCTATACTTGACTACGCTTTTTTTTTTTTTTTTTTTTTTTAGTTATGCAATTCTTAACTGACTTTTAGTTATGCAATTTTTAACTGACCAAAAACGAAAGGGTTTGTTTAATACTTTAAACTACTGTAAATTTCTTTAAAAAATCTTCTTCCCTTTCTCTGTATGTGTGTGTTAAAAATACTTAGTATTCTCAAAAGAAAAAACATTGGGTTAATCCCACATTGAAAAATGAGTATGAATTAAAGAGATTTAAAACCTGTGTTGTATATCCAAGACTTAGACCCTTTTGGATATACACCACTATAAGTTTCTTTAAAAAACCTTCTCTCATCTCCCCGTTTGTGTATTTTATTAATACTTTAATAATAAAAAAAGGCAAAAATCCAAAATCGTCCCTCTAACTTTTATCTTTTGTCATTTCAATCCTCTAAGTTTAAATTTTTGTCAATATTGTATCCTGTTAGGTCTCTATCACTGCTGCCGTTAAGCTTAACCCTTTTTTTAAAATAATTTTTGTAATTAAAAGAAAAAAAAAAGCTGTAAAAAAAAATGGAAAAGGTCCCCTTCAGTCTTCACTCTTCATCCTCAGCCTCCCCGTTCTCTCTCTCTCTCTCTCTCTGTAGCATACTGGCTTGTGAAAGGGAAGATCGATGACCCAAAGTCAAAGTCAGAGCCACCGCCAACACCCTTACTGCTACTCTCTCAGATCAACACAGTACCCGTCTCTCTCTCTCTCTCTCTCTCTAATCTCGCTCTCAGATCAATTTCGTTTCTCTGGATCTGTTCGTCTCTGGATCTCTCTCAATCATGGCGATGGTGGTCGATTAGTGAGTGTGACCCGTGGCCGATGCTCACTGTTAACTGGGTGGTCGATTGGCAAGAGTATGGTGTTTGCTTTAGGGTTTGTTTGTGCGTTTGGGTTGGTTTATTGAAGTATTGAGGTTTGGTGGTTGTCTGCTTTAAAGCATAATGCATATATGATGGTGGATTTGAGAGAGAGTGGGACTGATCTTGAACTTTTTCTGTTTTCTGGTTTTGATTTCAGGGGACGTTTCCCTTCCATTTTTTTTATTTCAAATTTTTTTTAATTTTTAATTTTCTTTTAATTGCAAAAATTAATTAAAAGAAAAAAAAAAGGCCAAACTTAACAGCAGCAGTGACGGAGACTTAACAGAATACTGCATTGACAAAAATTTAAACTTAGAGCACTGAAATAACAAAACTGAAAGTTAGAAGACTAAAATGACAAAAGCTAAAAGTTAGAGGATCAATTTTGAATTTTCGCCTAAAAAAAAAAAAGTTAATTACGTGTGTTGAGGGAGTAATTTTAGGTGTACACCAAATAGTTTCTTTAGTCATTAATTTGAGTGGGAAAGTGTTTCTTAGAATTGTGCTTTATCCTTTTGTATAAATTGGCAGTAGTATTCAAATAAACTATAAAAGCATCAAAATATTTATCCAAAAAATTATATTACAACTAAATAGAGTCACAACTATTGTACAACATTTTTACAAAATATTGATATGACCAATCTCTTATTGGTTTTCATCTAGACCCACCATTTAATTTTATATTTACCAATAATCACTTATCGCATCAACAGATTATAAATTTAAAAAAAAAAATAGTTTGTATTTCTTGCATTATTCGTCTACTAAAGAAGCAACCCCCAACCATTAGAATTTATCACCTTCATTCAAGCCAAAAGAAATGCACTACAAACCACTGCAGTAACTCAAGTCCAGCCCAAAATCAAGGACAAAATTATGGACTGACAGATTTACCTTTCCAAGATTAACTTGTAATTGACTCTTGTATTCAAAAATGTTCTCATTGTGTTCATAAAAAAAAATAAATAAATAAAAAAGACGTTCCTATTGTAAAACTTGCTTGTACAAATATGAATATCAAACCAATCACTAGCTCCTAGTGAATTCATTCAAAATCTTTGTTCTCAATTTGGTTTTATCTGTAATTTTTCTTTTTCTTTTATGGTCCGTTTGGATTAAAAGAAATGAGGAAGAATGGAGATGAGTAAAATAAAATTAGCTAAGAACCTTTTAAATATTATCCATACCAAGTTGGTTTTTTTTTTTTTTTTTTTTTTGATAAGATACCAAGTCATTTTGGTCATACAACGGAAAATATCATATTTTAGCTTGAGTCAAGTTTAGGTCCAGCATCCAGTAGTACTGGATCCATTAAGATAATAATATGTGTCCACTTTTAAAGACGTGTTACCATCTGACCAAGTTTAGTGCACTAGATACACTAGACCTAAACCAAATCCTTCCGGCCTATCAAATATCAATGAGTACTAAGCTTAAATAAAAATCCCCATATATCATGTGAGCGTTTGGGGTGGGCTGAAAGTGGAGTTTCAGTTCTGCAATTTCATGCTTTTTTTTTTCCCTTGCGCATGAACAGTAAAATTATTGTGCAGAGGACAAAAAATACTATTTACGCACTGTTTACGTACTGTTCATGTACTGTTTACGGGTCCCACGACACTAGTTACACATTTAAAAATTATTTTGTTACAGTATTTTCAGTTTTCAGTTTTTAATTTTCAATTTTCAATTTTAATAACAATAAATTCAATCTAAACGAACCCTATATCTAATATTCTAATGTTCCCCTTCCCTCCCCTCCCCTAAATATGAATTTGGGGATGCAGTGTTGCTCATGTTGTCACTGTCGCCTTTATCAATAATTTACTGGCATGAATTTGGGGATGCAATGTTGCTCATGTTGTCACTGTCGCCTTTAGACTTCGTATGCTGCCTTTGTCTCCATGTCGCCATCAATAATTTACTGGCTTGAATTTGGGGATGCAGTATTGCTCATGTTGTCACTGTCTGTAATACCCCAAATTTTGATTTTATGATTATCACTGTACCTTGTCAATTTTAATATAGAGTTGAGGTACCATATGTGTGTGCACAGTAAGATGGGAGTAGACAATTTTTGTGGTGCTACAAATAGATGAGAAAATTAAAGTTTTAGTGTATACGATTTAGTGAGGCAATATAAAATAAATAAATAAAATGGAAAAGAGGAAGATGTTTTATGGGCTCCTTGCAAAATAAAGTGATAAGTTCAAGTGGGTTTTAAAATCCAGCCCACTACCCCACCAAGCCCACATCTCTTTTGTGTTAAAATATAAGTTGGAGGAAAAATATAATTAGGGTTTTGGGATAAGAAGGGTTTCATCACTAAGGAGGCTAGGGTTTTATCTAAGAGGCTAAGAGGTTTTCCTTGGAGTTAGAGCACATACAACTGAAGAGGCAATCGGATTTTTTTTCAAGGTATGATTTCTCACCATTGGAATCAAAGAATTAAAAAGTTAGAATCTTATCATGGAAATCGGTAGTGATGGGTAGATTGTTTAAAAGGGGATTGTTTACACTATAAATCTTAATTCGTGTAAATGATTCTATGTTCTTCTTTGGGTTATATAAATATTAATTCCTAGATTGCAAATCCTAAATCAAGGAAAACATGGCTTTTACGTTCCCTGGTGGTTATATGGATTAGATTGGCTTAACGTCCTTTTTTCTTTGGGATTACAAGCCACGGGTTGCACAGTTTAATCAAGTACATGGCTTTTACGTTCTTTGGGTTATATATCTCTCTCTCTCTCTATATATATATATATAATCCTAGGGTCCCTACAGCTTGTATCCTAGAACAAAAGTCAAGATTTTAAAGCTTAAATCATGTTTAAGGGTTTACTTTCGTTGGGTATATATATATCAAATCTTAAGTTTACAATATTTTAGTTACTGCCTCTACGGTTTGATAAATTCAAGGAAACATTTTGGGTAGAGATTCCTTGCTTTAGTGTTATTAATTAGTTCAGCAAAGTATTTACCTAGTGAGTTAGTTTGTATAATTCGATAAGTTTTATATTTTGTGAGGGATATTTAGTAATTTCCATGATTGATTATAGGTCCTATTTAAGAGTGTTTTGAGGCTTTTTGGAGGTTGTTTCGGCTGGACTTTCAGAGTGATTCAAGTACTGTAAGTAATTATGCATAATATGCACAAGTTTTATTCTTTAGGTTCTTAGAAGTCAAAAGTTTTCAAAAGTTATGTTTCTTAAGCTTACGTTTTCTAAAGTTTATCGAAAGCATTATTTTTAATCATTGAAAGAGAAACTTCAACTTTTAGACAATGTTTTAAAGAAACGTCGAATTTTAAATGACGTTTTGAATGTCCCAATCTCATTTAAAAGATGATTTCTAAACTAAACTATTTTCTGAAAATAATTAAGTTTCAAAGTAAGTCTTCTAAAAAGGTTCTTGTTCTTTAAATTTTGTTAAAACCAAGTGATTTTAAGGTTATATTCCCATTCTCCAAATGGTATTTAAAATGTTTCTTTTAGCAAATTTAATTTTCATATTTTCTAAAGAATTGTAATATATTTACATAAACTCCTCAGTCACTATTCGTTTCCCAAGAGAGTCGAGCATCCTTTGATTTATGTTCTATTCAATATTGTGATCTTTGATATGCCACTGTATTTGAAAGGAAATTGTTAATATCAAGTAAATTGTTTTATTTTGTATAAACTTTACTTTGTGATATGTGACTTAAATAAGTGTTTTTAGAATTGATCAGATATATCAGATATGTGTGTAAATCCGCTCACAGGATTGTATGTGAGAATATGTGTTGATCCCTCACCAACAGGGGTTAGATGTTGGTATCCGCTCACAGGATTGTATGTGAGAATATGTGATGTGTATATGTGATACTGTGCTCTGATCAATCATCTGTATGTGTTTTCGAATAACTTTAAGATTTGATTATATATATGTGTTTAGTGGTTCTTTATATGTTTGGAAAACTATATCGAATATTTTGAGTGAAATTGTGAAATCAAACTCGTGCTTTGCTTGACTTTATTCTGTTGTATATTGTGTATAATTGCTTACTGGATGTGTGGCTCACCCCATCAATTACAATTTTTCAGATTAAAGTTTAGTTGGGTAACAGAACCTTTGGATGGCTTCGTAAGGTGCAAGGTAGAGCGTGGGAGTTTTAGGCGAAGTCAATAATATTGGAAGTCTTAAAAGATTATTAGTTATTTCTTTTTATTCCGCTTTAGATTGCACTGCATTTTGGAGATTATTCTAAATTTGAGGAGTTTGGATTTTGTAAGAGGTTTTATTTAAGAGTATTGTTTCTTTGGAGTTTTTAATTTATTTTGGATTAATTACGTTTATGGAGTTATATAAGTTTAGTAGTTTGGTCATGCATCTAAATTCATGTTCCATGGATTTGGGTCGTGACAGTGTTGGTATCAGAGCTCTAGGTTATGATTCTGTAGACAATTAGGACTTTTGATGTTTTTGTATAGGATGTGGAAGAGTAGGCTTGAATCATTGGATAATCAATGAGTATTTTATGGGTTTGATAATTGTTAGGAGCTATGTGTCTGTATGCTTTGAGTCATAAGAATAGTAAAAGCTTTAGTATCTCTAGTATACTATGATTTTTCCTTGAGGTTTATCCAACTCTAAAGTGTTGTTTGTTTGGTTATAGGAAAATGCCACCCCGCAATTCTGCCCCTTCTAGTTCTGAGCCAAATGCTGAAAACCTTGAGGGTGTTTTTAATGCTATTAGAAGTCTTGCTGAGGTGGTGGAAAAACATGTTAGTACTAGTGGAACAGCTAAGCCCAAAGATGCTGAGATTGAAGGATGTACCATAGAGCAATTCAGGAAAATGGGTCCTCCTTCATTTTTGGGAAACCCTGATCCTATAGAAGCAGAGACTTGGATAATGCAAATGGAGAAAATATTTGATGTGGTTGGTTGTACTGAAGTGCAAAAAGTCTCTTTTGCTTCATTTATGCTGAAAGGGGAAGCAGAGCATTGGTGGAGATCCACTAAAAAGACTTTGCCACTTGAGAAAGACGAGATATTGACTTGGACTATTTTCCTTGATGCTTTTTATGAGAAATATTTTCCAGAAAGTATACGGGATGAGAAAGAAGTGGAGTTTATGGAGCTCATTCAAGGGAACAAAACGGTATTACAGTATGAGGCTAAATTTACCGAGTTGGCTCGATTTGCCCCTCATATTGTGTCTGATGATGTTAGGAAGGCTAAGAAATTTCAAAGGGGTCTACGACCAAGTATTAGAACTAGGATGGCAGCCTTACGATTGAAGGCTTATTCTGAGGTAGTAGAAACTGCAAAAGTTGTTGAGAGGGAATGTGAAGACTATCAGAGGATTCGAGATCAAAATAAAAAGAGATCCAAGCCTGAAGAATCTCAAAAAGAAAATGAAAATGACAAACCATTCAAAAAGAAGACTACAATAGAACTAGAACCTAAGGTGGTGCAACATGTAATAGAGAATTGTTCAAAGTGTGGTAAAAAGCATAACAGTGTTTGCTATCGTGAAAGTGGGGCATGTTTTAAGTGTGGAAAAATGGGTCATCGTATCAAAGATTGCCCAGCTTTGAAGACTGAGCCGATGGTTAAGCTTAATGATATGAATCAAAGGCCAAAAATCCAAGGACGAGTGTTTGCTATTACTGGGCAAAGTGATGAGGAAACTAAGTCAGGTATCATCTCCTTATTTATTTTATTTTTTCTTATTAAGTGAAACAATGGTTGCTGAGTTTATGTAAGTATTGTATGGTTATGATAGTAGACAAGGAAGTAATGGCTGATTTTTTTTCTCTTTAAGATTTGAGACTTTGATATTACATAGTGTAGATTGGTTAGCATGATTTTTGAGTTCTAGATAAGGGTTGTATTCAATAGTGTATTTTCTTATGGAAAGGATATTATGCATTGACAATAGGTTATGAAATAGGATGACTGTGAGGAATAAATATCGATTACCCAAGATTGTCCTTAAATCAGGTTACCATCAACTCAAAGTTAAGAAGGAAGATATTCTTAAGATTGCCATTCATACATGTTATGGACAGTACCGAGTTTTAGTGATGCTAATTTGGTGGACTAATATCTCTCTATGTTCAAGGACTAAGGTACGTCAAGTTTAGAGGACTAAACTTATTTTAAGGGGGGAAGAGTGTAATACCCCAAATTTTGATTTTATGATTATCACTGTACCTTGTCAATTTTAATATAGAGTTGAGGTACCATATGTGTGTGCACAGTAAGATGGGAGTAGACAATTTTTGTGGTGCTACAAATAGATGAGAAAATTAAAGTTTTAGTGTATACGATTTAGTGAGGCAATATAAAATAAATAAATAAAATGGAAAAGAGGAAGATGTTTTATGGGCTCCTTGCAAAATAAAGTGATAAGTTCAAGTGGGTTTTAAAATCCAGCCCACTACCCCACCAAGCCCACATCTCTTTTGTGTTAAAATATAAGTTGGAGGAAAAATATAATTAGGGTTTTGGGATAAGAAGGGTTTCATCACTAAGGAGGCTAGGGTTTTATCTAAGAGGCTAAGAGGTTTTCCTTGGAGTTAGAGCACATACAACTGAAGAGGCAATCGGATTTTTTTTCAAGGTATGATTTCTCACCATTGGAATCAAAGAATTAAAAAGTTAGAATCTTATCATGGAAATCGGTAGTGATGGGTAGATTGTTTAAAAGGGGATTGTTTACACTATAAATCTTAATTCGTGTAAATGATTCTATGTTCTTCTTTGGGTTATATAAATATTAATTCCTAGATTGCAAATCCTAAATCAAGGAAAACATGGCTTTTACGTTCCCTGGTGGTTATATGGATTAGATTGGCTTAACGTCCTTTTTTCTTTGGGATTACAAGCCACGGGTTGCACAGTTTAATCAAGTACATGGCTTTTACGTTCTTTGGGTTATATATCTCTCTCTCTCTCTATATATATATATATAATCCTAGGGTCCCTACAGCTTGTATCCTAGAACAAAAGTCAAGATTTTAAAGCTTAAATCATGTTTAAGGGTTTACTTTCGTTGGGTATATATATATCAAATCTTAAGTTTACAATATTTTAGTTACTGCCTCTACGGTTTGATAAATTCAAGGAAACATTTTGGGTAGAGATTCCTTGCTTTAGTGTTATTAATTAGTTCAGCAAAGTATTTACCTAGTGAGTTAGTTTGTATAATTCGATAAGTTTTATATTTTGTGAGGGATATTTAGTAATTTCCATGATTGATTATAGGTCCTATTTAAGAGTGTTTTGAGGCTTTTTGGAGGTTGTTTCGGCTGGACTTTCAGAGTGATTCAAGTACTGTAAGTAATTATGCATAATATGCACAAGTTTTATTCTTTAGGTTCTTAGAAGTCAAAAGTTTTCAAAAGTTATGTTTCTTAAGCTTACGTTTTCTAAAGTTTATCGAAAGCATTATTTTTAATCATTGAAAGAGAAACTTCAACTTTTAGACAATGTTTTAAAGAAACGTCGAATTTTAAATGACGTTTTGAATGTCCCAATCTCATTTAAAAGATGATTTCTAAACTAAACTATTTTCTGAAAATAATTAAGTTTCAAAGTAAGTCTTCTAAAAAGGTTCTTGTTCTTTAAATTTTGTTAAAACCAAGTGATTTTAAGGTTATATTCCCATTCTCCAAATGGTATTTAAAATGTTTCTTTTAGCAAATTTAATTTTCATATTTTCTAAAGAATTGTAATATATTTACATAAACTCCTCAGTCACTATTCGTTTCCCAAGAGAGTCGAGCATCCTTTGATTTATGTTCTATTCAATATTGTGATCTTTGATATGCCACTGTATTTGAAAGGAAATTGTTAATATCAAGTAAATTGTTTTATTTTGTATAAACTTTACTTTGTGATATGTGACTTAAATAAGTGTTTTTAGAATTGATCAGATATATCAGATATGTGTGTAAATCCGCTCACAGGATTGTATGTGAGAATATGTGTTGATCCCTCACCAACAGGGGTTAGATGTTGGTATCCGCTCACAGGATTGTATGTGAGAATATGTGATGTGTATATGTGATACTGTGCTCTGATCAATCATCTGTATGTGTTTTCGAATAACTTTAAGATTTGATTATATATATGTGTTTAGTGGTTCTTTATATGTTTGGAAAACTATATCGAATATTTTGAGTGAAATTGTGAAATCAAACTCGTGCTTTGCTTGACTTTATTCTGTTGTATATTGTGTATAATTGCTTACTGGATGTGTGGCTCACCCCATCAATTACAATTTTTCAGATTAAAGTTTAGTTGGGTAACAGAACCTTTGGATGGCTTCGTAAGGTGCAAGGTAGAGCGTGGGAGTTTTAGGCGAAGTCAATAATATTGGAAGTCTTAAAAGATTATTAGTTATTTCTTTTTATTCCGCTTTAGATTGCACTGCATTTTGGAGATTATTCTAAATTTGAGGAGTTTGGATTTTGTAAGAGGTTTTATTTAAGAGTATTGTTTCTTTGGAGTTTTTAATTTATTTTGGATTAATTACGTTTATGGAGTTATATAAGTTTAGTAGTTTGGTCATGCATCTAAATTCATGTTCCATGGATTTGGGTCGTGACACTGTCGCCTTTAGACTTTGTGCGCTGCCTTTGTCTCCATCATGTTGTGGTCGCCCCTACCATGTTTTGTCCGCTCCTCTAGTTCTTTTGATTTTTGCTTCTTGGGCCTTTATTAATGCATTCGCCATGTGAGTATTGGCCTCTCCATGTGAAGTGTAAGTGTGTAACTGTTTTCTTTTAAATGTGAACGGTAGAAAAACTTTATTAAAATTTATAAAATAAAATAAAAAATTGTACAAACATAAAACTACTTGGAAGTTGTGTCAAAAAAAATAAAGCTACTTGGAAGTTGGAACTAGGGGTGTCCAACAGAAATCGAGACCCGACCCACCCGCCCAATCCATCCAATCCGGCCGATCCGACGCCGGTGACTGTCGGCGGTGGGTCTCCGCCTCCAAAACTCGAAAATGGCGGGGTGGTTGGCAGGTTTTCTCCCCAAAACCCGAAGAAACCCGACCGAACTGAGATATGATGAAGTCTCAGTCTCACGATCTGCTTTTCGTCGATGTCTACCCTCCGTCGATGCTGCTCGTCGTCGATCTCGGCCTCTCCATCGTCGATCTCTGCCTCTTCGTCCTTGATCTGTGCTCTTCGTCGTCGACATTCACTCTTCGTCCTCACCGACCCTAGCTCGCCTTCGCCTCCATCTCTCAAATTCGTCTTCGCCTTTTTGAAATTTTCATCTCTTAGGCTCGGTTATCTATGAAATTGTTGTCTATTGTTGTTTTTGTTCTTTGGATTTGTGGATCTGTTCTTTGGGTTTGTAGATATTCTCTTTGGGTTTGTAGATCTGTTGATTTTGTTCTTCAAGAATCGAAGTTCAGTGTTTGATCTCTGTATTTCGGTCGAAATCAAAGCCAACCGTCGCCCACCCGAGCTCGATCCGACTCGACCGGTGGCTTTTGGCGGTCGACAATGGGTCTGGAACTTCTCCACCCGATCAGATCAGGTTGGTTATAGATTGGGTACAAACCCGACCCGGACCGACCTGTGGACAACCTTAGTTGGAACATGGATCCAACAACTGTTTCCCATCAACCATACGTACGAAATAAATTAAAAATAAAGCTGACTTAGAACTTCTTAGAAAGTTGCTCAGCACTTTAATACTTTATGTGCTGTCATTTGTAAAGATTATAAAATTAACAATAAAAAAAATATTGTGATGTGAATTTTTCTTTTTGTTTTCCATGACGTTGCTTTTCATCTTCTTTTAAATTTTGTTTTTTTTTTAAGATTTTTGTCAAAAGGATGTCAAATTGGAATCTCCTTTTTCAGTTTTTTGTTCTGTTCTCACTTGAACATTCAGCCCTCCACAATATTTTATTGAATTTCTTCTTACACGTTATGTGTATTCTTCTCATATATTATTATTCGGCCAAAATATATTAAGGGTGGTAGTAAACTAAAGTTAGTAAGAGCATTCACAGCAAATGTGATATTTGTGCATATTATAATATTTGACATTTGGCATATCAAACACAAAAAACAAAATTTTATTAGATGTGTTAAATGTGTCAAATTTTTGCAACATACTACAATACCCTTTCAATTTTGACACGGTATGGAAAGAAATGGTATAACGATTTAATATTTTTTATTCTCTTTTCTCTCTCCTCTCTCTTCACTTTATTCATTTCTCTTCTCTCCCATTCTTCCTCAGGCATCAAGCCTCTCCATTCTTTTCTTCTTTCACTCTTTTTTCTTCTCAATCTTGTTATTTTTCTCTTTTTCTCTTAGACATCACCCTCAGTTTTTTCTTCTCACTCTTTTCTTCTTTCACTCCAATCTCTGTCACTGTGGTTTTTTCTTTTCTTTTTTTTTTTTGCAGTGATTTGATACCCAGTTCAGCAGTGGGTGGGTTGAGATGGTGATTGGCAGATCACTGATGGTTGCGATGGTCAGATTCAGTGATGGGTGGGTTGGCCTGTGGGTGGGCGGGTCGACTGGTGATGGGCGAACCAATGGTGGTGGGTTTTGTTGTGCGAAATCGGTGGAGGGAAGACCGGCCTATGAATGGGTTCCGAAGGATGGGTCGGCAGTGGGTGGGTTGGCAGCAGTAGTGGGTGGGTGTGTGGGATACGGTGGGTCGGTGGGTGGTGGTGGTTTGTGTTTTGATTTTGATGGGTTTTTTTTTTTTTTTTGGACGTGACCGCAACAATTTTTCTAGTTGTGGTTTTTATTTATTTATTTATAAGGTGGTGTTGGGGGATGTGGGTCTGTGCCGATGGTGGCTTTTGGCGTTGTTGCGACCGAGGTGCTTGTGCCGTTGTTGTTGATGATGATGATGATGATGATGATGGGGAAGTAGTTTAATGTATTATTTTAAGGTGTTGTAAATATTATTTTAATGTATATAATTGAATGATAAAACATCCGATAAATGGGATATTGTAAAATGATATGGTAAAATAATAAAGTAGACTTTTGGTATGTCAAAATGGCATTTTTTATAGAACATCTGCTACGGATGCTCTAAACATGTTATTATTCGGCCAAAATATTGAAATTAAAATATGAGTTTGCATTTTTCTAAAGTTCTTAAATAAAATACGTGGGTTATGATTATGAATTATATTCAAATATAATTTTTTTTTAAGTATATGAAAGCCTAGGATAATTATATAGGTGCATACATTAAATATTAATAGATTAAAAAATATTAATCAAAAAAATAATTGGAATTTATTAGGGTTGGATTTAGGTTCAAGTTACACTGTGTAGATTTAAACAATATTATATCACTCAATATTTCTTTACTAGTACTAATTTTGTTTTTAAAAGGGAAAATTATACTTTATCATTCATATACTTTATATTACACTTTGCACCGTAAATTTTTTTGAATGCATATTTTATACCCTAAACTATGATCCTTATTATATTTTGCACCTCAACGATAAGTTAATGTTAACTTGGACAGAAATTCAAGTTTAGGGTTACACCGTGTAGATTTAAACAATATTATACTACTCAATTTTTTTTACTAGATGCTAATTTTTTTTAAATGAAAAATTACACTTTACCACCCTAAGCTATACCTTATATTACACTTTACACTTTAAACTTTTTGAATATACGTTTTATACTTTAAACTATGACAATTGTTATACTTTGAATCCCAATATTAAGTTTTTTATTTTTTTTTTTTAAGAACACATCCAAATATTAAGTTTATTATTAAACTTGGATAGGAATTCATGTTTAGGGAGCAAAATGTAATTAGAAGTATAGTTTAGGGTAGTAAAGTGTAATTTCTCCTTTATTTTTAAGGACTTGGTAATAGAGACAATTATGTTTTATCACATAATATTTCGGGGTATAAAGTGTAACAGGAACCATAGTTAGGGTATAAAGTGTAATTGATAATATAGTTTAAGGCGGTAAAATGTAATTTCTCCTTATAAAATTCATGGTTGAATTGCATTTTTTTTTTATATACTCTAAATGCGTAAAAACGACTTGAGATCAATATCTATTTCATTTATAAAAACTTTTAAATTTAAAGTTTTTGTATTTTAAAATAATGTATAAAAAAAATACTTGTTTATAAATTAAATGATAGATATATCTTATTAACACGAAATTTGACATGTATATTAAGTTATTAACCACATAAAGAACATGTAATTAAGTGGGATATTTAAAATATCAATTCAATAAAAAAGTTTATTAGGTGATTTAACTGTGTTTAAGGTGTTTAGCTTGGGTAGGCTGTAATTACATTCAATGCATCCATCCACGGTCTATAATTAAATCCGTCCTACAATATCACAATGACTTACCAAGTCAAAGCTAATATTTATTTATTTATTTATTATTATTATTATTATTATTTTGTTTCGTTGAGAAACTATCAAAGCAAATAATTCACCCATAAGATTCTAATGGCTAATCGGGACAGCAATACTTAGAGGTTGTTTGGATGCAGTGAGTTTTGAGTGATATGATCCTGTTTTCATCACTCATCATCCAAAATTGGTGGGGTCTACGGAAAACATTTTGTTTGGACTCATCACTCATGTTTGGTGATCCTGTTTTGGTGATTCTATCACTCAAAAAAATGAGTGATGAAGAGGGAAAGTGATAACACATTTTACCTGTTTTCATAACTCATTTTCCGTTACTCAGTGGCAAGTTTGTAATATTGCTGAGATTGTGGCCCCTTTGTGGGACCCGCGTCAGGGACATGTCTACATCAAGTCCTCAGTACCAACGACTTTCTCTTTCTCTCTTTCCCCTTTCTCCTTCTCCTAGCAACAAACCAACATTTCTTCAAAAACCCAGCAACTATGAAGAATGAAACCCAACAACCAAAGACTACCCTCCACCGGATTTGCAGAGTTCTCTGTATCTCCTTGGCAAGATCAAAATTTTTTGAAGGTGAAGAAGCTGAAGAAGCCGCCGATGACTTCACCCACCACCAGTCCACCGCTCCCTAAATTTTATTTTACAAAACCTTAAAAAATAAAAACCAAAAACACCAACCCCACAATAGACCAAGAACCCAGATTCTAAAAACTCATATGCACACAACCCAGATTGGAAATCTTTCTAACCCACATGTACAAAATTATGAAAATGAAAACAGTAACTTACAGAGGTCAGTGGGTTCGGGAAAATGAAAAAAATAAAACCCGAAGAATCCGAAATTAACAAAAATGAAGAAAGTATAGCGCCGACAAAAATTTACAGAGCCAACAAAAAAAAGGGAAAAGGAAAACGAAGCGTTCAGTTATCGAGTCAAAGAACTGAAGATTAGTGTGAATCTAGAACAGCGATCAAAGAGCTCCGAATTCGAAACCGAGGGCAAAAAATTAAGCGTCGGCGGCGGATCGGCGGTAAAGCTTACTGAAGACGTGGAGCGCAATGACGAAGCTGATGAAGCAGAGGCTCATGACAAGCAGGACGGTCGGCGAGATCTTCAGGAAGGAGGATGAGCGGATTCTATGTTGGATTTTGGTGGTATCTCCAGAGGTTTTGGGCGACGTCTCCGACGGCTGGGCTGAGTCCTAGCCGGTTTGGAGGTTTGGGTATTTGTGGGTTTTGAAATGAACATCTGTTGGTACTGAAGGGGAAGAAAATGAAATGAAGAGAATGAGGGTGAGGCGGGTAGGCTAACCGAATTTATGACAAGTGCTCAGGCATGGGTCCGCAAAAAGTAAAAAAAAATTGAATGAGGGGAAACTAAAAATATGTGCCAAACAGGTGGGTGTAAGAAATTGGAGTATTTTAAGTGATAAGTGATGGGTGATGAGTGATGAGTAATGAGTGACGAAAATTGAGTGACGAGTGATGAGTGACCCTTTTTTTAAACCAAACAAGCCCTTAATTTTGCATTTTGTTAAGGCAGCCGTGTGGGTTACATACAATCACGATAGCATATATATATATTTATATGTACCAGGGCAAAACTTAAATATAACACCTTTAAATGTTGTTCTTAGGTTCTTCGATTTATTTGAGATCCATATATCTTATTGAAATTTAAAATTTTTTGTTGAAAGTACTATAGATAAAGCTAAAAATTAGTTGAAATAATATAGTGAAACTCATAAATAATACTAAAAAGTACAGTAAGATCCATAAATAATAACAAAAATAAACTAAATAGTAAAATAAGTTGACAAAAAATAAGTTATCCAAACGCGTCCTATGAAGGGGAAAAAAATAAAACAAAAAATTCTCTTGACAGTTGGGACTCAACGCAATTACAGCAAGAAGCAATTCGTAGTCTGCAGAGACTTTCGCACATTTCACAATCCAATCTCTTTTCTCTTCAATCCTTCCTTCTTCCTTTGCAAAGCGGAAAAAATGGTCGGTGCGTCTGTGCTGGCGCCGTTCGCATCGTCACTCTTGGGACTAATTAAAGTTGTGGGTAGTGGCCCGGTCAAATACTTCTTCACAGGTGATAAGGATCTCATTGAGAAGCTAGAGAGAGAGCTGCTGACTGCTGACGCAATTCTCAGTGCTGCAGAGGAGAAGCAGATCACGAATCCAAAGGTGAAAGACTGGCTCAACGAGCTCAAATATGCTGCCTACGATGCTGATGATCTGCTGGACGAGGTCACCACCGCCACTTTGGAAAGCAAGAAGAAGGGCAAATTTGTGGCTGCGGCAAAAGACTGGGGGAAGCGATTCGCTACTTTCATTCCGTTTTATAATGGTGTAATAGACCAGCTCGAAAAGATAGTTGAAAGACTCCAGGATTTAACAAAACAGAGAGATCTCCTCAATCTCCCGGGAAGTGCAGAGGTGAAGCCAACACCGAGGCGCCAGACTACTTCTTTGCTACAAGAATCGGAAGTGTTTGGTAGAGATATAGATAAAGAGGAACTAATGGAACGTTTGCTTGTTGGTACTGCAGAGGAAAACGGAATCCCTGTAATTGCAATAGTTGGGATTCCTGGGGTTGGGAAGACTACGCTGGCTCAGCTTTTGTATAATGACTCCAGAGTCATGAAACATTTTAGTGAATGCAGAGCATGGGCTCATGTTTCAGAAGAACGTGATGTTTTTAAAGTAACAATGGCAATTTTTGAGTCGTTCGGTTCACAGAACTGGCATGTCACAAACCTGGATGTTCTTCAAGAGAAACTTGTGACGACATTGAGAGGAAAAAGATTTCTGCTTGTCTTAGATGACATTTGGAATTTAATTGATTGGAATTTATTGTCAGCTCCCTTCAAAGCTGGGGCATGCGGGAGTAGAATTATTGTGACCACTCGTAATCAAGGCGTTGCATCTATCATGCGGGCTATTGCTACTCATCATCTACCACAATTGTCAGAAGAATGCTGCCGGAAGTTATTTGAAAAATATGCATTTGGGAGCGGGAACCCTGATGATCATCCAATTTTAAAAAGTATTGGTCGTGATATTGCGATTAAGTGTCAAGGCCTACCTTTAGCTGCAAAAACTCTCGGGAGCCTCTTGCACTCACAATCAGAAGCTAAGATATGGCGTGGAATACTAAACAGCAAGATATGGAATTTGCCTAATGATGAGAATAGTATACTTCCCGCATTAAGATTGAGCTACGATCCTCTTCATCCACGTCTCAAACAATGTTTTGCTTATTGTTCAGTGTTTTCAAAGGGCTATAAGTTCGAAAAAGAGAAATTGATTCTCATGTGGATGGCGGAAGGTTTCTTGCAACAGCCAGATGGTGAGGAGACAATGGAAGAAATCGGAGACAAGTACTTTCTTGAACTATTGTCAAGATCATTTTTTCAAGCGTCAAGTCACAGTAAACAACACTTCGTGATGCATGACCTTATCAATGATTTAGCTCAATTTGCATCTGGCCAATTTTGTTTCAAGTTTGAGGATGGCAAGCCACAAGGAATTCCAGAAAAGGCTCGGCATTCAGCATGGTCGATGAATAGGAATGATGACCACAAAAAATTTGAGGACCTTCTTCGGGTGGAGTCCATGAGAACCTTCCATTTACTACGCTCTTCAAACAATGATCAATGGTCTACCTTGAATACAATATTTAGTAAAAGAAAGTTGTCAAAACAGTTGCGTGTGCTTTCTTTTTCTGTTAATGGGATCATTATGCTGCCTGATCTGCAAAATTTGATACATCTACGCTACTTGGACTTGTCTGACACATCGATCTCTTATTTACCAAGAACGACATGTTCTTTGTATAATATGCAAACGTTGTTGTTGTCAAATTGTGATTGTCTCACTGGGTTACCAGCAAAAATTTGGAAACTTACTAATCTACGTCATCTAGATGTGAGAGGATGCCAGTCAATAACAAAGTTGCCACGTAAATTTGGAAGATTAAAGAATCTCCAAATGTTGACTGATTTTTGGGTGGGCGAAGCTGAAGATAGACAATCTTCAAAGATCAGTGAATTGGGCAAGCTTTCATGTCTTCGTGGTAGGCTTTCCATCTCAAGGTTGGAGAATGTAGACGATGTTCAACATGCTTCAGAGGCAAACTTAAAATGTAAGAACTATCTTTGTGAGCTAGTTTTCAAATGGACTACTACGACTGATAATTCACTAAATGTTCTCAAAAATCTGGAGCCTCCTACAAATTTGGAGAAGCTTGCCATTGATAACTACCCTGGTAGTACATTTCCCGATTGGTTAAGTGATGTCAAGTTCTCTAACATGGTGATCTTACACCTAACCCGATGCAACTCTTGTGAGTCCCTGCCATCGCTGGAGCAGTTATCTTCTCTTCAAGAGCTCTACATCACAAAGATGAACAGATTAAGATCGGTGACTTTTGGACCTCACGAGGATGGCGTCTCTAGAAATTTACCATTCAGATCTCTAAAATTTTTATCCTTCAGTAAGTTGCAAAGTTGGACGACGTTGACTTGTCATTTACAATTCCCTTCCCTCCAAAAGCTTAGAATACAAGATTGTCCTCAATTGAACAGCGAGTTACCCAATCCCACCTATCTACCATGCCTCCAAACCTTGATATTATTTGATTGTCCAAATCTTTCAGGAGAGGGGATGCTGGCAGATATTTCCACTTCTCGCAAAAATTCTGATCTCAAAATCCTGGGTGAAAAGCTTTGCAGCCTCACCTCGCTGGAAGATCTTCAGGTCACTTCTCTTAGTATCAGAAATCTCGAAATTTTGGATGAAAGATTTTGCGGCCTCACCTCACTTCAAGAGCTTCAGATTGGAAACTGCAACAAACTCCAGTTGATGTGGACACGGGGATTGCCCCCCGACCTACAATCTTTAGTTATCACTGATTGCAAAGAACTCAATGCAGAGGAGGAATGGGATTTGTATAGAATGGAGTCGCCAACTTGTTCTGAGACCACAAATGAGAGCCCGCTGCCTAACACTCTCACTTCTCTTTGTATCAATATCAGGCCTAGAAAGCAATGGGGTTTGGACGGAATGGAGTCACTGATTAATTTTGAGATTGCAGGTAAATGTAATGAGGGGCAGTCGTTTCCTGAAGACAGGCTTCCACTTCGTATCAGCACCCTTCCACATCTCATAAACTTGGTCGAAGGGTTTCAGGATCTCAATTCGCTCAAAAGTCTGGAGATCAAGTGCAGTAATCTTAAGTCGATTCAAGCAGAGGGATTACCCACCTCCCTTTGGGAAAGATTGGCACAAGCTTTTTCACATTTCTCACTTGAAAGTGCTATTAAGCTGGGACAAACGCTGGTGGATGCATGTGGGCTGGATTTCTTCAAACTAATTTGGTTGATTTTGGCGGGAATTATGCTTGTCTATGTAAGTTGGATGTGATTTAAGTTTCTGTATATATATAGTTTCGAGTGGGAGAGTGTCATTTTCTGAATCTGAAAATTGTGAGTTGAGATATTTATTGGTTAAAACAAAACAAAAATTTGAAAATAACAAAAACAGTCTGAGTGATGAGATATATGTTGATTTGAGTCTGAGTGTTTGTGAGTGTATACAGCATTTCATTCCAGGCACCTCTCAATATTCTGTTCTGTTTTTTGTTGTTTAAAATCATGTTGCTGAGGGGAAAAAATCTGCTTGTTATTCAATTGGTAATCTGTCTCTCAAACCATATTGTTGGGGAAAAAAATGTGTTTGTTATGCAATCTGCAGTGATCTCTCTCTCAACGGTTACATAGTTCTTTTTTTATTTTTTATTTTTAGTTTTGTTTTCTGTTTCTGAGTAACCTATGTTGACATTTCCTTTAATGATGATGTTGTCTTGTAGATGATCGATGGGTGGAGTTTCAGATCTAAGATGATTTGATGCTTGTTGAAGGATTTATCCTTCTAAAGATTGGATTCAGTCCCAGATTCCTGAAATTGTCCAAAATGGTGTCGAAGGCCTTAGGAATGATTCCGGTGATATTGAAGATATGGATGCAGAAGCATTGCCCAAGTTTATGTTAGTATAGTGGCTGGAGTATGTATTTCTCTTGGTGAGCTGCTATGTCTCTTTATAACCTGAAATTGAAGATTTTTTCAAATATTTTTCGTTGAACCTTATTTTTTATTATTTTTTAATGAAAAAAAAAAGAGTAAGAGGGGGGGATATTTATCGAGCCTGATGAGTGCAAATGCTTAATGGTTATAAATCCTACTTTGCTGGTATAAATTGCTGTAAACATTATAATATAGAGCTCTACAAAGGTGTGCAATTCCTCTGAAGACAAAAGCTTTGGGCTGGCTTGTAGATGTCATTTCACTTTTTCTTGTTTTCATTCTGGAGACATGATCTTTTCTGTTTAATGGAATTATTTGGGTTCTTGAGTTTAAGATCCAGTTCTTCTTGGACCATCCAAAATAAAAGAAAAGAGAAAACAAGAGTGAGGTTGCTGACTAACTGATTGCAGTAATCTATTTTTTCTTTATTGGATAATAAATGAAGTAAGCTGTAGTTCAAGGCAAGAAGGACAAGATTTTTTTATGAAAATGTTGTAAAGGTGTACTGAAGGTGATAGTTGATTTGTGGTAGAAGAGAAAAAGTAGAGAGATAATCTCCCAAGAGGAATGGAGGACTCTCGTATTACCTACTTGTGTTTGTTGCATGTATAGTTGTTCATTTGCTTAAGAGATTGGGATGATTAGAAGTCAGGGACTAAATTGTTCTTTAAATTTAAAAAGCTCTATTGTACTTTTGTAGCATCATTTTCAAGACAGCATTTCTTTGTTGTAAACAGATTGTCTAATTATAGGTTCTTTCTTCTTTTTTTTTCTTTTTTTTCTTTTTTTATTTTTTTTTTATTTTTTATTGCAGGCATGCAGGTCTCAATGCAAATTGAAAAGTACGAAGCATATTAGAAATGGAAATGTTGTAGTTTTTACTTTGGTATTTTCCTTTTAATTAGTCACTTTGAAAACATGGAACCATTTGAATACTTGGGAGACATGTCGTCTTCTGGTATATATGTTTTGTGTTGATATGTGAAAGGGGATTTCGATTCGGTATTGACATGTAATTCCTTTTGGTGCCTATGTTTTGTGTTTCTTTTTTTTTTTTTTTTTAGAAGAACCTATGTTTTGTGTTGATATATGAGAATCGAATTCAATTTTAAATTGCACAAATTATGTTTATGTTTATATTTTGAATTAGGTTATTAAATTTTGACAAATGTGAAAGAGCACATCTAAATTTAAAAAAAAAATGAAAAAAAAAAAAAACGTATTTCAACGATTATAAACTGTTGAAACTTATTTCAAGATATTGTTTACCAAAGGTGTTTTTTTTTTTTTTGGAGAAAGTTTTACCAACGGTTGAGTGCCTGTAAATAAAATTAATAAGCATACTATAATCCACATTTATGTATACTATTTATAGAAAATAAAATGAGAAGAAGAATAGTCAAAATAAAAGAAATAGTCACACCAAATTATCCAAGTCATTTATGTAATTGAATAATATTATATTCTTATATTCTATTTTTATAATGCAATATGATAGCATTTGACAATCAAAAAAAAGGAAAAACTAACAACTTGAAAACACAAAACCAAAAGGTTTGGAGCATGAAATTCAATTCAATCCTATTTATTTTTTGTAGAGGTATACATCAACCTAAAGTAGAGTTTTAAAGAACACACAAATTCATCAACCTAAAGTAAAGCTATAAAACATAAAAAAAAGTCCACATAAAAAAGAAAAAAAAATATATATATATATATATATATATGTGAGAGAGAGAGAGAGAGAGAGAGAGAGAGAGAGAGAGAGAGGGAGAATAATAGTAGAGTTCTAAAGAACATGGATATTGGGCCCAAAGGTTCATCATTTGTTTGTATTTTTGGGCCTGTGGCCCAATTCGAGGACGAGGGGTTGTCCAAGGAAGAGAAATCTTTATTAGAAAAGACTATGTTAGTAAATAGAGGTTAGTTTTAATCATAATGGCCCAAGAGGGTGGGCCAAGGATAGATGCATCCTCGGCTGACCAATGCCGAGACCCGAAGAGGTTGTTTGTCGCTCAGGGTGACGTTCCAAGAAGTCTCGTTGGTGTTGATAAGCATTGTAGAGACGTCAAACAGGGAAAAGTTCTGAAATATCTTAGGAGAAAGCTGCTACCGTCGCATTAAATACTCTACAGCTAACTCTCTAGCCGCATTAATGTAGAGGTGATACCTGAACAGTGGTTTTCAGCCTTACAGCTACTACATGAGGACTTCTAGTAGGCGCTGATGGAACAAGTATCAACACCAACCATTTAGCATACACGTGGAAGGTGGAGATAAAAAGGAGAGAGAGTATAAAAGAAAAAGGAGGCAATGAGACAAGGAGATCAGGAAAAACACATAGAAAACACTGTAGCATCAAGAACTAACTGTGTAATTGAACGTGTGAGAAATACATAAGAACAGATCTCCTTGGACTTTGCTGAGGACAATTTTCTTCAGCGTAAACTTGTTTACTTACAGTCTCTTATCATCCAAATCTACCTGAGGACTTGTCTAATTCATTAAAGCCCGTTTGTTCCAACTCACTCTCTGCAAATTCATTGTTTTGGGCTTTTTGGGCCTAAGTCCATCCACTCATTGGGTCGGGAATTCAAATTTGGTCCTTACAATTGGCACCGTCTGTGGGAAATTATTGGTGTTATAGTGAATCCAGCACAGAATGATGGTAGGTTCAAGTCCACACCAGGCAGAGTCTATGGGGTCTTAGCGTCAAGATCACTTCCATGATCTTAAACGAAAAAGGGACCGAGAGGGAAGTGTACATACTACCCACACCAATAAGAGTCAGTCTCGGGGGAAAAGCCACGTTTCTCATGAGGAGAATGCTAGAAACATACAGAAGGAGATTGATCACCTTAAGAGAAGCTCGTGCCATGAGCGGCGAAAGCGAGCTCCATCCAATTCTGACTTCTCTTCTGATGGTGAGGAGGATGGTAGCTATAGGCACAGATTGAGAACTCCCTCTAGCGAGTCTTTCTCATATGATGAGGACTATCATCATGAGTGCAGAAATAGAAATCCGCCCTCTGTAGGCCTGGGAAACAACGCCATGAGTAAAGCGCTCAACCAAATTTCCAAGTCACCTTTCACGTGCTAGATTGAGGGAGGGAGACTTCCTCGGCGGTTCATGCAGCCTACGTTCACCATATACAACGGTAGAACAGACCCTGTGGAGCATATCAGCCACTTCAATCAAAGGATGGCCGTACACTCCCAAAACAAGCCCTTGATGTGCAAGGTATTCCCATCTAGTTTAGGGCCTGTGGCGATGAGGTGATTTGATGGTCTGAGGGCAGGTTCCATTGATTCCTTCAAGGAACTTACTCAAGTGTTTTGATCTCGTTTTATTACGTGCAGTGATGGTATCCTCGGAGAGGATCACAATTGAGAAATCCTTGAGATTGAGCTTCTCGACTACAAACAACGAAACTGAGTATGAGGTTCTACTGGTAGGGATGACCATGGTTCAGAAAATGGGTGGAAAAGCAGTAGAGGTATTCTCTGATTCGAGGCCGGTTGTGGGCTAAGTTCAGGGAGAGTTAGAAGCCAGAGATCCTAAGATGCAGGAATACTTGAGCCAGGTTAGACATTTACAGTTTGGGTTTAAGTCTTTTAATTTATCATAAGTTCCTAGAAATAGAAATACACATGCAGACTCCCTTGCCATGTTGGCAACCTCCTCGACGCAAAGTTTGCCTCGGGTAATCCTTGTGGAGGACTTATGTAAACCTGTTGAGACGAGCAAATTTGATTCATGTTCATCAAATAAGGGTGGGTCTTAGCTGGATGGACCCTATTGTACTATTCCTTAAGGAAGATGTTTTGCCTGAGAATAAGATCGAGGTTGACAAAGTACGAAGGAAGGCTCCTTGGTTTTGGTTGTCCGAGGACCAAAAGTTGTATAAGAGGTCCTTTTCTAGCCCATGTCTCCTATGCATACACCCTGAAGCAGTTGAGGTACTCCTGGAAGAATTACATGAACAAATCTATGGAAGCCACATGGGGGGTAGATCTTTATCTCATAGAGCCCTCACACAAGACTATTGGTGGCCAAATATGCAAAATGAAGCACAAGACTACGTGAAGAAGTGTGACCAATGCCAGATATTTGTTCCAAATATTCACTAACCTGGAGGGGTCTTTAATCCTTTGTCCAGTCCTTGGCCTTTCGCTTAATGGGGCTTGGATATTGTAGGGTCTTTCCCTAAAGCAATAGGGAACAAAAGATATTTATTGGTTGGCATGGATTATTTCACCAAGTGGGTTGAAGCAGAGCCGTTGGCGAATATCAGGGATGTGGATGCCAAAAAGTTCATTTGGAAGAACATTGTCACCTGGTTTAAAGTCCCTCGTACCCTCATATCAAACAACGGTTTGCAATTTGATA
This sequence comes from Quercus berberidifolia, assembly GCA_028535905.1. Taxonomy (NCBI): domain Eukaryota; kingdom Viridiplantae; phylum Streptophyta; class Magnoliopsida; order Fagales; family Fagaceae; genus Quercus; species Quercus berberidifolia. Next base: position 37,160 of record JAPQVW010000029.1, read on the forward strand.
GCAAGGCCTTTAGGAGGTATTGCTGTGACCTGGGCATAATGAATAGATATTCTACCCCAGCATATCCACAGGGGAATGGATAGGCCGAAGCTGTCAATAAGGTCATAGTGAGTGGACTTAAAAAAAGACTGGATGATGCAAAAGGGAAATGGGTGGAAGAGCTGCCACACGTCCTATGGACATACTGGACTACACCTCGTAGGTCCACAAGGGAAACGCCTTTTTCGATGACTTATGGGGCCGAGGCTGTTATTCCTCTAGAAACCAGATTCCCCATGCTGAGAACAAGTTCCTTCACTCCGAGCAGCAACGATGGGCTATTGGAGAAGAGTTTAGACTTAATTGAAGAACGGAGAGAAAATGCCATGGTTCAATTGGCCTGTTATCAACACAAGCTCAAGCAGGGATACGATGCCAATGTAAAACTAAGACCACTGACAGTTGGAGACTTGGTCCTGAGAAAGGTTGTAGGAACTGCCAAGAACCCAGCATGGGAAAAATTGGGACCCAATTGGGAAGGGCCATATTGTATCACGTCGATGGCCTGAATAGCTGCATATTATCTTGAGGATCTAGAGGAAAAGGTTGTACCATGTCCCTGGAATGTAAATAACCTTAGAAGATATTATTATTAATGAAGGCTTCTTTCACCCTGTTTGGGTTTGTAATATTACATGTCATGCATCCTTGATATCTAAGTATCAAACAAAACCTTGGTTATGCCTGGCTCCTCGGACCACATACCTTGGGAAAATTGATATCTTTTAATTATCTTTCTAAGTATTAAATAGAACCTTAGCCATGCCTGGCTCCTCGGACCACATGCTTTGGAAAGATTAATACTCCTTGACATCTATCTAAGTATTAAACAGAACCTTGGTCATGTCTGGCTTCTCGGACCACATACCTTGGGAAAATTGATATCTTTTAATTATTTTTCTAAGTGTTAAACAGAACCTTAGCTATGTCTGGATCCTCGAACCATCTGCTTTGGTAAAATTAACACATTATGACATCTTTCTAAGTATTAAACAGAACCTTAGCCATGCCTGACTCCTTGGACCACATGCTTTGGGAAAATTAATACTCCTTGACATCTATCTTAGTATTAAATAGAACTTTAGTCATGTTTGGCTCCTCTGACTACATACCTTTGGAAAATTGATATCTTTTAATTACTTTCCTAAGTGTTAAACAGAACTTAAGCTATGCCTGGATCCTCGAACCACATACTTTGGTTAAGTTAATACTTTCCCTCAAATTGCTAAGTGTTAGGGCAAAGCCTTAGTTATTGTTGACTTTTTGGACTACATGTTTAAGGTAAATTAGTATTCCTCACTAACTATTTTAATGTCAGGTATAATCACTCCAAACAGCGATGATTCACCATAACAAGAGTCTCAAATAAATGCTCATGAGCATCACTTAAAGCATTTGCAGACATACTTGTGTTCATTTAAGAGTTAACTATCCCTTTAACACTATAAAGCTGTTAATGAGTAAGGCACAAAGTAGTTTTAAACCTATGTGCATGTTGTGATACTATGTATGATCTCAAAATTAGGATTATGATTTGCCGAGATAATGAATTTAGTATATTTCACTTGTGTTAATACTAATCATGTAAGATGGGATAACTTTTCTGTCACCCATACAGATTGATGAGAAAGGGTTTCACCCCGTTATTACGTTTATTGAGTGCTAGGAAAGATAGAAATTATATCAGTACTTGAATAAGGATCATAGAAATAAGTAAATTTCCCATAACTTCCATTAACAAAAGCCTTGAAGGAAGGCAGGTTCAATACAAAATGCCAACTCGGTTACAAATTATAAAAACCAGAGCAGAAGTTACTAGACAAAACAAAAAGAAATAAAGGAGGGAAGAACTGTCCTAGATCTATTTCTTTTTTATTACTATTTTTCCTGGAGGAGGGGCCTTGGTTTGCTAAGCCGCAACCTCTGAAGATCCCTGATCTACCCCCTTAGAGTCACCCATGGCTGGAATTGGATGGCTTGCCAAAACAATCTCCATCCTGGTGTCCTCTTTGTCTTTGGAAAGGTCTTGGTTAGCAGCCGAGGGTACGCTAGCATCAAAGGCCATCTCCTTGGCCACTTCAACTACCTTTTCATTTGCCCCAGGTTGCTCGACAATTTTTGAAGGACTGCCAGGAAAGGGGGAACCTTGCTGGGGCTGTTCTTCTCAGAATCTGCTGCCTCGGGAGGTGCGACTACCTTGGAGCTGCTCAAGGAAGAAATACGGATGGCCGAGGGGTAGTAGACATTTTCTTCCTTCCTAAGCACAGAAGAAGCATCAACCCCAGCTTGGTTGAGGGCTTCATCCCATACTTGGGCATAGTAAATTCTACATACCCCTAGAACCTCAGCCCTAAGGGCATCTTCGGTCTCGGCCACTCCAATGTCATAACCTTCTTGTTGTGCCACTTCTCGAGCCTTCTTAGCCTCCTCTTTAGCCTTCTCAGCTTGGTCTTTGGCCTCTTCGACCTCTTCCAATTTTTTCTTTAGGGTAGCTATCTGCTCCTTGGAGGCGGCCAGTTGATCCTCGGCGCTACGAAGAAGTAACCGATGGCTTTTGGCCTGCTTCTCAACGTTGTCTAAGGTGGTCGTTGCAAATTTTCTTTCCTTTTCTTCTTCAGCTAGCTTAGCCTTCAAATCCTTATTGCTTCTTTTGGCCACATGGAAGGCCTCCATGGCAACGATTTGCCTCCCCTCCTCTTCTTTGTACAATCAGTGAGAGCTAGTCATCATCTCCTCAGCCCTAAAAACTGCTTGAATGGCCTGGAAAGGAGAAGAAGTTAAAATAATGATAATAGTAATAATAATAATAAAAAGGGATAAGTAAGAGAAGGCATACCGTGGCTAAATCTCTCTTAAGGCCAAGGAAGACCTCATGTCTCCTCATTGACCTGAAGTAGGCCAAATCCTTTGGCAGCAGAAGGGTTTGTTCCACGACGTGGGCTACGTACCCAGCCGTCCCCCCTTGAAGGTCCTGGATGGAGGCATTACTTGATAGGGGAGCCCCATCCAGCTCCAAGGGTGGGGCCCAGGCTGGGGTTGCAACTTGGTGTTTACCCCTCCTGTCTGCTTCTTGGATCAACCTCGTCTGCATGCTTCGGGGATGCTTAGACCCCCTTTGAAGATCAGCTTCTTGATAGGAATGGGTCCTTCCAGTCTCCATGACTTCTTTACCATTGTCATCCCTTTTTCTTTTGTGGTCTGTAGGGTCGGCACGAGTTTGTTAGGCAGGTGGGGTTTTAGGTCTAGGGTGCTTATTTATAAGTTCTTTATTTTATTTTGGTTTCTTCCATTTTTTCATCTAATAAATTTTTTCATGTTTCTAATGACTTTGCAAATAAACATGCTGCTGAGTCAAAATTCAGCCTAGTCAACAAGGAGAGTTTGGATAACATACTCCGGGCTGTCGTCGTGTACAAAGACCTCGGCCTGGAGTATGTTATCCAAACTCTCCTTATTAACTAGGCTGAAGTTCGAGTCAGCATCGTGTTTATTTGCAAAGTCATCAGAAACATGAAAAATTTTATTAGATGTAAAAATGGAACAAACCAAAAGAAAATAAAGAACTTATAAATAAGCACCCTAGACCTAAAACCCCACTTGGCTGCCCCTCTCTCGTCGGGCAGGGGGGGGCCATCGTGCCATTCCCCTGACACGATCAAAAAATCCTTATTTAGGCCTTTGTTGGACTCCGAAAGGCACTGAATGAGTCTAACTTCGGGATACCTAGACTTTAGGTAATACCCTTGTCTCTTCAGGTGGTGGAGGTTATAAGCCCAGTTGACATCATGATGGGTGAGTCCTAAACCCATCTTTTCGTTAAGGGCATCTATGCACCCTAGAATCCTAAACATGTTTAGGGTGCATTGGGAGGGAGCTAACCTGTGAGCCTTAAGGTAATCCCTGGTCACAGTGCCCATAGGAATTCTTATCCCACCCTTTATGAAAGCAGTCATTGGGATCACCACTTCTCGCTCCTGCTTTTTCTCATGCCACTCTCCTTCTTTACAATACCTAATACCTACACCCAGAGGGATCTTATACAGAGCTCTAAAGCTCGGTAGTCCCTCCTCAGAGTTTACCAAACTCTTGAATCTACCCATTTCTAAAAGGGTTTGGAGAGACCTAAAGTGGTTGAGAAGAAAAGAATAGAGCCGAGGAGAGGAAAAGTACGAGGAACAGAAAAATTTATGGAAAAGTAAAGTGCAAAGATTTGTGAAGACTTACAAAAATAAAGAATGTGTCCTTGGACAGGCTTTTAGTATTTGTAGAAGCACGAGTAAGGTGAGAGAGTTGGTAGATTCAGTGTATGTGCGCTAGGAGCTAAGTGATTGCTAAAGTAAAGAGAGTATTTGATTTGAGTGATATTTATATTTGCAGGGCGGGAAAGTTCCTGCCTAAGTCCCAACAGAGTTCTCAACCATTGGATTTGTATCACACTGTAGAACGTGGAGGATATAAGGCTGTAAAAATTTAATGAGGAGCATGTCTCATAAGCCGAAGCGACAGGAGCGTGTCTTGGGCAGTTAAAAAAGCTTCTTTGTGAGTAGAGGTAGGACGAAATGAGCACACAGCAAACATAGTGACGTCGAAATCCTCATTTCTTCCCGATGAGCCAGAAAGAAGAATTTCGAGGGGTTATTGTAGGGATATTAGGCCTAAAGGTTCATCATTTGTTTGTATTTTTAGGCCTGTGGCCTAATCCAAGGACGAGGGGTTGTCCGAGGAAGAGAAATCTTTATTAGAAAAGACTGTGTTAGTAAATAGAGGTTAGTTTTAATCATAATGGCCCAAGAGGGTGGGCCAAGGATAGATGCATCATTGGCTGACTAATGCCGAGACCTGAAGAGGTTGTTTGTCACTTAGGGTGATGTTCCAGGAAGTCTCGTTGGTGTTGATAAGCATTGTAGAGACATCAGACAGAGAAAAATCCTGAAATATCTTAGGAGAAAGCTGCTACCGCCGCATTAAATGCTCTGCAGCTAACCGTCTGGCCGCATTAATGTGGAGGTGATACCTGAACAGTGGTTTTCAGCCTTACAACTACTACATGAGGACTTCTAGGAGGCAATGATAGGACAAGTATCAACACCAACCATTTGGCATGCACGTGGAAGGTGGACATGGAAAGGAGAGAGAGTATAAAAGAAAAAGGAGGCAACGAGACAAGGAGATCGGGAAAAACACATAGAAAATATTGTAGCATCAAGAACTAACTATGTAATTGAACCTGTGAGAAATACATAAGAACAGATCTCCTCGGACTTTGCCAAGAACAATTTTCTTCAGCATAAACTTGTTTACTTACATTCTCTTGTCATCCAAATCTACCTGAGGACTTGTTTGATTCATTAAAACCCATTTGTTCCAACCCACTCTCTACAAATTCATTGTTTGGGCCTAAGTCCATCCACTTGTTGGGTCGGGAATTCAAATCTGATCCTTACAGATGTTAATAGTATCGGGGAGATGAAAAGGTAAAAGGGATGGGTAAAAGTTGGAGAAAATATAACCGTAAACTACAAAATTAATGAATAAATAAAGAGAGTCAAAAAAATAAAAGAGAAATGATTGAAAATAAGTAGGTGATATGGTTGCTGACGTGGCTTAATAGAAGCATAGCGACAATAAATACTACGCTTCAGCTTTTAGATATATATAGATATAGATATGTTTCAACTATTTTTAATAATAGTTTGACATTTAGTAATCGTTGAAAAAGGTGGAACACTTTTTTTAACTGTCGCGTAAGTTGTAGAAAAATATTCTCAACATAGTTTTTAGTATTTTTTTCAACAAAATAATTTCTACTATTTCTACTATTACATAAAACCCAAAATAATTTCTACTATTACATAAACCCAAAATAATTTCTACTATTTCAACATTGTTACTGATTGTGAAAAATGTTGTTTCTCATTGTATGAGATGACTCTAAACTCTAAAGTCTAAATTGTAGATACTCTATTTGGTTATGGACAAAATTTGGTATCAAATTTGGTTGTAGCCTAAGGCTACAACTTCACTCAATATCTTTATATTATATTTGAATTTCGAAAAAGGACATAGTTTGTCCACAACTTCCTTTAAAAAAATTAACATTGCTACATATTTTGAAAATCTAATTGTTGGATTGCATGTTTTTTACTCTCTTAACACATATGTCAAATTTCGTATCAATCATATGTTATTTACTATATGATCCATAAACTTATTTTTATGCATAATTTTGGACTACCAAAACTTGTAATTTAAACAATTGATTGATGACATAGCTATTGATCTTTGATTTTTTATATCAAGCATTAACAATCGAAGAAGATATTTCATTTAAAAATAAAAACGACATAGAAAAAATTATTCTATCCTACTGGATTTAGTATCCTTTCTTGCAAAAAACCCAGAGATCTCTTTTTTATTACTTTTTGTGATATATAATTTCTAATTAAGTTTTCGTATTTGAGTTTTATTAATTGGGAGTACTTTTTACTAATAGCTAATCCACATAATCTTGTGGCATAATTGATCTTGAGTAGGATTTTCTCAAAATTATTTTTGCATAAACAATTGTAACAAGTATTGGAAGAAATTCAATAAATGATGCATGCATTTGGGAAAAAAAAAAACTAGTCTTTCTATATAATCAAGAGTTGGCATATTACGTACATGTTTTTTTTTTTTTTTTTTTTTTTTGAGAGAGATTTTCAACCTATAGCGTCCGCTCCTGATAATAGCTCTTTATCATCAGACCAAGACACCAATCAATTTTTTGTGTAGGCGGGGATTGAACCCCAGATCTCTTATACAACCATCACAGACTTTACCAGTTGAGCTAACTGGAACCCACTATTACATACATGTTTGAACGTACATTATTATGTTATATTCATTGGAAAAAATTGGCCTCTGCCCTTTTCGGGCAAAATAAATAGCATTTTACCTCCTTTCCCAAACTAATTAGGAAAATGCCCCTCTTTTGAAACTCAACTTTCTCAAAATCGAGTTTAAAAAAAAAAAAAAAAAATTTCTAGAGCCCTATAGTGGTATTTTAAGGAGCCTATAGTGACATTTAATGACCTATAGTGGCGTTTTGTAACTCAATCTCCATGAAGTCGAGTTACATGCAATTTTTTTACCTATAACTCGATTTCATGGAGCTTGAGTTAAAAAACGCCACTATAAGTCCTTAAAAACGTCACTATAGGACTAAACTCAATTTTGAGAAAGTCGAGTTTAAAAAGATGGGCATTTTTCTAATTAATTTGGAAAAGGGGGTAGAATGCTATTTATTTTGCCCGAAAAGAGCAGAAGCCAATTTTGTCCTATATTCATTATTATTATTATTTTTTTTTGGTATTATTTCATTATCACTCAACTTTTTTGGATGGTATGCTTTATAATATAACAATAATGAAATAAATATTATAACGTGGAACACTAGAAGTCAATTTATTAAAGAGATTATTGCAACTTCACTTGATAATATAATCTATTGTGTAGAACATTGATTTACAAGTGTTAAAACCTCAAGTTGTTAAGAGAATTTCTCGTCAATGATTATTAGGCATACTCGCATGTATATATATTTTTCCAACATGCTTTTTTATGGTTTCAATTTGGTATGATTTTGTTGTCTTATATGTTTGCAAGCCTTTCGAGATGAGGGAAAAAGTACAAAACATATCTTTTTTTTTTTCTTTTTAATTAAGGAAAATGAATTATCATCCCGCAGTTTTTGTGGTCTTTTATATTTGGGTGCCTTAAGCCTAGGCGCCTAGAAAAAAGCAAGATACATTTTTAGTGGAAAGAATTGTAATCCGAAATTTGCAAAACAGTGGCACGGTGGCAGCTGATGTTTAGCTTTGGGAAGCTTATATCAAGGTGCCATTCTATCCCATTAGTAATTTTGCTAGGATAAAGGGTTTTCCTCTAGTTTCACTAAAGAGCACCCCAAAGCATAGCATACAAACTTGTATTTTTTTCCCCTTTGATGAAATGATATTACTTCTGTATTCATTTAGTAAACAAAGTGTTTTTGAGTAACATGGGATGAAGTATATATGATCATATTGATTCTATGATAATCAATGTACTGGATAATTTTGAGTAGCTTTCATTTAAAAATGACATTTTGCAGGAACAATTGGATGCAACTGCATACAAATATAGGGGATCTCATATTTCTGATTTGTGCTTGATTTATGGTAATGAAAGTCAGAATGGAAGATCAAGTTGTTTGGACATGAAAATGGAGGTCAACAATAATGCCCTTTGGATGGGATTGACGATAACTTGGGATATGCAATATCCAGCTAGGGAGTTTGAAATATCTTATTAAGGGAAAAATGAAAGTTTGCAACTTCTTAAGCCTCAGCATGTTCTCAAAAATTTCGGAGATCATCAAGGGAGAGATACAAGAAGCACTTGAGGAAAGGCCATGAGTAGTCAAAACAACTGTAGGTACCGAGAAGGACAAAGACTACAATTGAATAGAATGTATTGATACAACACTTCAAATTGTTCCTGAAATAGATGAGAAGATCTTTTTGGAGGGTTTTTGAACTCTTAGAAGAAGAGTGAATGGCCATGAAATTTTCAGCGAGGAAATGGTTATTGAGAAAGGTTTGACAAAACATCTATTTTTCTTGTCAAATTGGGATATAATTTCGATTTGGTTCCAGAGTTTTGTCAATGTAAATAAGATCCAATTTTAGAGTAATTATATTTTTGGAATAGAATTTCTTGCTTGATTTCATTGTTATGCTTATACCTAAATCATTTTCAAGTGTTCAAGGTTTTAATAGGAAGTGAGTTTGATTTTGTTGGGAGTACCTACAGCTGCATGGCAATGTTTACTCTCTTGCTTCATTGATGAAAAAGTAACTAAGTTTTTATTAAATATGAACTTGTCACTATCATTATTTAGGCTTGAGACTTGGGATAACCCAAAATCACTCTGCTTCAGGGAGAGCCAGCGCTTATTGGGTATTTTGGTTTGACACTACTTTACACATGTACTTTCAATTACATGTACACTGATTTGCTTTTTAAGGCATACTAAATTTATAAATTTTAAAAATAAAAAATTAGTTATTTGTCTTTTATTAACTTATTTTTAGGTGGGTTGGGTTCAACCCCCAAGTGTGTTCAGGCTCATGTTTGTAGAATTTATCTACCCATATCTTTTATTCACTTAGAAATAAATAAATAAATAAATAACACCACCAATAAGTATAAGCAAATTTCATGCTAAAATGGCAAAGAGGGTGTTGTTAGCACCCAATGCATTATACATATATAACCTTTTTGGCATTTCTACCATTTAGATTTCTAAGAACAACAGCCCAAACAATTTATCCTTGTGGCCCAGTATGTCAAAATTGACCCTATTTGTCAAACTGTATATTGTTTATTATCAAAAAATGTAAAAAAATTTGTCATTTTTGTCTTAATGCAAATCATGAAATTTACATATTCTAGTATGTAACTTGTGTTTACACACGGGAATAATCAATTGTAATGATGCTATTGGTCATTTTTTTTTTTTTTTTGGTTTATCATACAAAGGATACCATTAGATAAAACACTAATAATAAATAAAAAAGAATATTGCATATCGTTACCTTTCATTTGCAAAGTTGACACGAGATATAATTCCACCCAAATTTTGTTTCTTTGTTTACATATCAGCATAATAGGTAAAAAAAATTTATCCTGCAAGCTCATCAATTGTAGTTAGTTTTAATTGAATAATGATTTAGATTTGAAATAGTTCAAGATAAAGAGCAGAGCCTCTCTATCTACAATCTTCCAAACTCCCTCATTAATCGTCACATTTACTCTCTCCAGTCCACAACTCTCTTCTCTTGATGCCTCTTAGCATACCCAAACCATTCCTCAATTACACAAATTAACCTATGGCTTTTCAGCTCTTCCTATTTAGCAAATCAATCTCCTCTCTTATGGTTTTTTACATACATTTAGTCATACCCTCAATCTTGAATAAATTACTTCAAAGGGTTTCAAATATATCACCGAGGTGCTCTCCATGCTTTTCATCGATTTCACCAGGTTCATAAATCTCTCTATCTCTTTGTCTCTAAAAATTCAAATGTTATACTCTTCTCTTTCTCATTAAAATTTTTGAAAAAAAAAAAATCAAATTATGAGCTTCTTTTAGAGTCTTGGGGATTTTGTAGTTGAAGGCTTTGCCGATGCCATCCCTTGAAACTTTGTCTCCAACAAAGCACATCAAGGAGCTTTGTTTTTTTGTTTTTTTTTATCCGTATGTACTCCCTACCTGTATTATCTGTTTATTAGCACTTCAGAAATTTTTACTGAAAAATTTCTTGCCAAATATCATTGTATTCTCTATTTGTCTTTTAACACTGTGAATGATTCCAGGAAAATAGGGCTAACACAGAAGATTAACGGTTGGCCTGTTAAGGTAAAGAAAGAAGCTTTATTTGGGGTTTTTTTTTTTTTTTTTTTTTTAATGCTACATAGTTAAATTCGTAATTGGCAGCTCTAATGTGTCAATGGCTACATGAGACAAATCTTTTTCAATAGCTCTATTTTGTCTCAGTACCTTTTTTATGCCATACCAATTATGAAAAGACAAATGACCAAGAGCAATCATTGAAATTCCTAGAGCCAAAGATGTTGTCACTTGCATCAGTTATCCTAGGGTTAATAAAATTGCTATATTTGACATGTACCTTAATCATATTATGATAAATATTTGGGTCATTCACAAATACAAGTTGCTATTGAAAGTTCGTCGTCCTCAAAATTTTCTCGCTTCCTACCTTGGTTGGAATGTGGTTTACGAATAGCTTTTCTACACATAACAAATTTCCAGTAATTGCATTGTTTGGGCCTATCTCAATGGTGGGTAAAGTCTTTCTCAAGATGGAGAATTGGCACGCCTTTTCCGTTGAAGGTAAGCAGCCCAAACAGTTACTACAACTAATGATTCTTAATTTATTTTATATAGTTCCCGATGGTGAATAAGCTTCAATTAGAACAAAGCTACAACTTAGCATATGATATTCTTTGAATATTTTTGAAAAAATTACTACCAAATTTGGTCACTAAAGCTGCTTCTCTTCACTAAATGAAATTCTCTAGGAATTTGATAGTTATCTTACTTTGAACATGATTGCAATAAAGTGCATTTATAAATGAAAATTCACACAGTTTTTTTTTTAAATTTTCTTTCAGGTCTTGACTTCTATGTTTGATAACCATAAGGGCAATCCTTAAATAATTGGTGACATATTTGCATCTCTTGGAATGAAGGTCCATGATGGCAAAAATGGCCCGTATGTGTTGGACATTGTTTTTGGTATCAATTCTTGGTATGTAAGACTTGGTATTAGTGGCAAAAGATATATTTCTTACTATATTTAGCTATAATTAATGTATATGGGAAGCTTCAAGGAGGCTGAAAAATCATTATAGATGAATCATTACAGTTTTTAATAAGTTGAACAAAATGGTCAAATTTCACCATTTCATTTTTCTTTATAAAGATGGTTGTGGTTAACTTCCTGCTAGACTCATTTTCTTGTTGGACTATAAAGATTGTTTCTTTTTCCTTTTCCTCTTTTTTCTAATATAATATAATTGAAGCTAATTCTTCAAAATGCATAGCACAAGGTTCAAGGTTATATATAGGTCATAAAGAATAGCAAGAAACTATTTCAAAATAAAATTATAAAGTATTCGTGCATCGCGTGGGATGTCATTTAGTCTATATCTATATACTAAAAGCTGAAGCATAGCATTTATTGCTGCTAAACTCCTGCTGCGCCACCTCATCGCCACATCATTCACCACATAATTATTGTTTTTTTTAATTCCTATTTTTTTACAAAAAAATATATAAATAGATTATTAACTTTACATATTCATCTTTATTGGTTTTAACACCTATGTATATTTCCTTTTTATTTCCAATTTTCCTATAATTTTTTTTTTGACATTCACTTATTTTTTTAAATATTTACACTTTTTTCAACCTTTCTTCTTTTCTTACATTTTCATCTCCTCACTACCCTCTACTTTAATATCACTATTCATCTCTCCCTTCATCTTCATTTATTTGTCTCTTCTTATTCACTCCCTCTTACTATAAACTTGTCATTCTCTCTTCCATTCTTTGTATAGCTCTCTCTCTCTCTCTCTCTCTCTCTCTCTCTCTCTCTCTCTCTCTCTCAATGTTTTGGTGGATTTTTATTTCTATTGCATCTCCGCTTTAGGTTGATAAATTTTTGTGTTTTTTAGAACTCTAATTTAGTTTGATATGATTTAGTTTTGTGTTTTGTTTTATTTTTTTTTTTTTTTCCCTTTTTTTCCCTTTTTTTCCCTTTTTTTCTCTCTCTTTGATTGTTATAAAAATATAAAGATAGTGGATAAAAATATAATAGTATTATATTACATAGCATAATTTGGATAATTTAGTATTTATTGTTATATCTTTTAATTTTTCTTATTTTTTTTTTCTTCTCATCTTATTTTATTCAATGTTGAAATTCAACCACATCCTCCTTATCATTAAATTATTTATATTTTCTCTCCTTTTGTTTTAAAAAATAAAAATGTAATATTTTACTTAAATTCAAATAAAAGAAAATTGTGCTCAACAAATTGTACTCATTTTTTTAACATTTACACTTTCTCCTTCCCTTTACCTTTTCATCTCCCCAAACATTCTACCTTGATATCACTCTTCCTCTTTCCTTTTATCTTCCTTTATTTTGTTTCTTTTTATTATCATCTTCTTAGTATAAATTTGTCATTCACTCTTCCATTCTTTACATAATTTTCTCTAACAAAAAATGGGTTATTTCCCACTCTTTCTCCCTCAATTTTTTGGCGGATTTTTATTTTTATTTTTCTTGCATCTCTATTTTAGCTTGATAAAGTTTTGTATTCTTTAGAAGTCTATTTTGGTTGATGGGATTTAGTTTTGTGTTTCAAGTTTTTTTATTTTTTATTTTTATTTTTTTATCACTTTGATTTAGATTTGGATAACTTAGTTGTGGGGTCTGAAATTTGAAATCCCAGCCCACTTCACATTAAGGGCCCAAAGCCCAAGCCGAGGAGCCTACCGCCGAGGACGTATGACGAAAGCCCCTTAACGGCCCAAGAATGTGGCCGAGGACGATCTCACGCTCAACACCTCACAAAACGTCTGTGGGAAAAGGACAAACTCAGTACAAGAGCAGTACAAACGAGAAAGCTGCCAACACCATAATGTGGAGCCCAGCGCCTGACACCATAATGCTCCTCGGATTAATTCTGAGGAGTCAGACCTTTCAAACCACATCCGTGTAAGGCTTAGCAATACAGGCCAAATCCATCTTCGTATGAGCTTCCATGAAAATCCTGACTAAACCGTTGCCCAACGACCAAGGTCCAGCCTTTCTATCCCACTCTCTTCAAATCATATTGTTCGGGCCCTTTACATACGAGCCCAACGTCATCCTTGGGCCGTTAAAAATCGTGTCCCTACAATTGGCGCCGTCTGTGGGAAGGCTTGCGGGTTGGCACGGCTGGCGGTGGAGTCAGGTCTATATCAAGCAGAGGTCCGCGAAGTTTCCTCCATTTCCAGCAACATGCAATTGTTGCTCCGGCATCAGCTCCCGCTAGGGGCTACGTCTCGCAGTGCCAATGGCACGGCCATCTCTAGGGGCTTCCAGCCTCAAGTTAACTCTCCCCATCTTGGTCTAGGGGCTAACTTTCGAAAAATAAATAAATAAATACAGAAAACAACTACTCAAAAAAAAAAACTACAAGTTTTGGACAGAACCAAGGCCTTGCATGGTCCTCGGACTCAAGCCTATGGGGAAACCAAGTACTCAAAAAAAAACTACAAGTTTTGGACAGAACCAAGGCCTTGCATGGTCCTCGGACTCAAGCCTATGGGGAAACCAAGTACTCAAAGAAAAAACTACAAGTTTTGGACAGAACCAAGGCCTTGCATGGTCCTCGGACTCAAGCCTATGGGGAAACCAAGTACTCAAAGAAAAAACTACAAGTTTTGGACAGAACCAAGGCCTTGCATGGTCCTCGGACTCAAGCCTATGGGGAAACCAAGTACTCAAAAAAAAACTACAAGTTTTGGACAGAACCAAGGCCTTGCATGGTCCTCGGACTCAAGCCTATGGGGAAACCAAGTACTCAAAGAAAAAACTACAAGTTTTGGACAGAACCAAGGCCTTGCATGGTCCTCGGACTCAAGCCTATGGGGAAACCAAGTACTCAAAGAAAAAACTACAAGTTTTGGACAGAATCAAGGCCTTGCATGGTCCTCGAACTCAAGCCTATGGGGAAACCAAGTACTCAAAAAAACTACAAGTTTTGGACAGAACCAAGGCCTTGCATGGTCCTCGGACTCAAGCCTATGGGGAAACCAAGTACTCAAAGAAAAAACTACAAGTTTTGGACAGAACCAAGGCCTTGCATGGTCCTCGGACTCAAGCTTATGGGGAAACCAAGTACTCAAAGAAAAAAAAAAAAACTGTAAGTTTTGGACAGAACCAAGGCCTTGCATTGTCCTCGGACTCAAGCCTATGGGGAAACCAAGTACTCAAAGAAAAAACTACAAGTTTTGGACAGAACCAAGGCCTTGCATGGTCCTCGGACTCAAGCCTATAGGGAAACCAACTACTCAATAGAAAAACTACAAGCTATGGACACGACCTGGACGTTATATGGCCCTTAGAATCTATCCGAGGAGAATTCCCCATTGATAGTTGGGCTAACCTCTAAACTGCATGGATTCCTCAGTCTACCCTCGGATCCTCAATACCAAGGGGATTGATGCAATATAGGGCAATATGTTGCCAAAAATACAGTCGAAGTCCCTCACTGCTCGGCTACCCTCTCGGATGAATTATTCAGAGTTTATCGTTCTCGGACGGTCGCCTTGCATGCATTACGAAGCGCTCAGCCGTTATGTCGGTTAGTTCCAGGAGTTTAATCTATTGAGAATTACCATTGTCATATTTGATAATGTCAGTAAGTTCAAACTAGTAGGAATTTATTTTAAGGTTTTTTCCTGCTCTAAATATCATTAAAGGAAAGTGTACATTTAATATTCATGCACCAAGTAGTTGTTGCAGAAAAGAAAAGTATTTGAGAGTAAGCAAATTCATTTCTTATTAAAACAAAAGAACAGTATAGTGTACAATGAAAGAGCTTAAATAAGCTCATATTGAAACTAACTACACTAGCGAAAAGAAGAGATACAAGGGGATGAAGGAAAATCCGAAGAAGATATGCAGAGAAGAGACGTGCTGCCGCTCCAAAATTTTATCGAAGGAAGCCATTCCTCAATACTTTTACATGCCTTCAACTCAGGCAGCAAAAGAGCCCAACTTGGGACTTGCACCGTTGAAGAAAAGGTGCAGAGAGCCCGACTCCGGGCTGGCGCCGCTGAAGAAAAGGTGCAGGGAACCCAACCTGCGGCCAGCACAGTTGAAGAAAAGGTGCCGAGAGCTTGAAGTTGAGGAGCCTCCACAAAATCATGCCTGCGATAAAGCAGACGACGCTGATGGCGGAAATTC
Source organism: Quercus berberidifolia (assembly GCA_028535905.1). Lineage (NCBI taxonomy): Eukaryota > Viridiplantae > Streptophyta > Magnoliopsida > Fagales > Fagaceae > Quercus > Quercus berberidifolia. Next base: position 52,771 of record JAPQVW010000029.1, read on the forward strand.
TTTCTTTTGACACACCAAAAATCTGATGTGACCAGAACCTGCTTCGGATTTTGACTGAAAGAGGTGGGGGTACCGTTCCCACCTTATCCAAGCGGGAGGTCACCTTAAATATGTGCCTCCCCTGCCCAGACCACACCACCTTAAGTCTTGGAAGGGTCCGGTGCCTTTGTGGCGGGTGAAGTTCCCCCACCTCCACCCAAGCCTCAAACATATTGCACTAAGGGAGGACGACACTGGATGTGGGAACTGGTTATGGATAAAAGGTTATGGTTTTGAAGGGAGCAGAAGGGTTTATATGCCAGGAGAATAACCACCTATCCTGCTTATATAAAGGGTAAGGTGGTGTCATTTAATTTGAGCAGATTCCCAAGAAACGCTGCGGACAAGGCAGCTCTGGCACAATTTCCAACACCATCCGCCACCACAAGATTTAAAGGTCCTCGTGAAGGCGCGCCTCGAATACTGAAACATCAAAGGACATTGCGCGGGTGAAGAATAAAGTAATGCCTCTTAAATTCGGCACATCTTCCATGCAAATGGAAGAACACAAACAGCAATAAGGTGCGGAACTTGAGCAAACCGCGAGACGGGCCCAACATCACCAAAACCCTCCTCCCCAACTAAAAGGTCGGGAAGCAGGATTTTGAGGGGCTATTGTGGGGTCTGAAATTTGAAATCCTAGCCCACTTCACATTAAGGGCCCAAAACCCAAGCCGAGGAGCTTACCGCCGAGGACGTATGACGAAAGCCCCTTAACGGCCCAAGAATGTGGCCGAGGACGATCTCATGCTCAACACCTCACAAAACGTCTGTGGGAAAAGGACAAACTCAGTACAAGAGCAGTACAAACGAGAAAGCTGCCAATACCATAATGTGGAGCCCAGCGCCTGACAAGCCCATACTCCATACCATGCTATCCAGCTTTTCCTAACCACTCTGACGTATGGATTGATAGGACGAGTAATTACCCCAAATAAGGAGAAACTGACACGTAGATGAAGAAGGGGAAGTGAATACTAGTATAAAAGGGAAAAGAGAGCTGAAAAAGGAGGCCCGGAAAAAGAAGGAGAAAAAGGAAGAAGAATGGTGAGAAGGTAATGCTCCTCGGATTAATTCCGAGGAGTCAGACCTTTCAAACCACATCCGTGTAAGGCTTAGCAATACAGGCCAAATCCATCTTCGTATGAGCTTCCATGAAAATCCTGACTAAACCGTTGCCCAACGACCAAGGTCCAGCCTTTCTATCCCACTCTCTTCAAATCATATTGTTCGGGCCATTTATATACGAGCCCAACGTTATCCTTGGGCCGTTAAAAATCGTGTCCCTACATTAGTGTTTATTGTTATATATTTTATTTTTACTTTTTTTCTCATATAATTTTATTCAACATTTAAATTTAGCCACATCTTCCCTATATATTATTAAATTATTTATATTTTCTCTCCTTTTATTTAAAAAAATTAAAAATATAATATTTTGTTTAAATTAAATAAATAAAATTGTCCTCATTAAGTGGAGTAATGCTAGGGAAACACTCATTCTCACATCCAATGCATCAAAGGAAAAATGAAATACAAAAAAAATCAAGTTAGAAACACTAAATTAAAAAAAAAAAAAACTAATAATGCATATTTAATGTCGTAGAATCATTATCAAATTTTGGAAGACGATAGGTTGCTAATGAAGAGAGAGAGAGAGAGAGAGAGAGAGAGAGAGAGAGAGAGAGAGAGAGAGAGAGAGAGAGAGAGAGAGAGAGAGAGAGATGCTAAAGAAAAAAAAAACAATACAAAGTAATAAAGAGTAGATAAAGGAAAAAAAAAAATAGCAAATGTCAATTAGTAACCATTGATTGGAAAACAAAGAGGTTATAAGGAGAAGTAAAAAATAAAATAGAGATTACTGTGTGGAGAGCATTAAAAACTTTACAGTGTAATAAAATAAACCGTTAAATTCACTTGAAAAAATTAAATCAACAATCAACAATTAAATACAATCATAGTACTAAATTTAAATTTAAAACTAATCAAACTCTAACTATGGAAACTATATTAATCATAACTAAAAAGAGATCTCTGATAGTAGTAGAAATTACATAAGAAATAAAGTCAGAAAATTTTAAAATCTCTTTTTTGACATTTCATTTAACCTTATTTATAATATATATATATATAATTTCCATACACTATTACTTTTGAAACTTTAATAAACAATGCTATCTCTCATTTAACGTCTTTGTTATGCAAATCATCAGTTAGTAAATATATGATAATGGTAAGAAGCGTTACAAATGAGATCACTAAAAAAAATATAAAATTAATTAACTACTATCATTATGGAGTAGTAGTTTATAATTTTACGCATTCAATGAAGTGGAATATATAGAATTTTCTTAAAGGTATGTGTAAAGATTCACCTTTTATATATGTGTGTGTGTGTGTAAAGGTAAAAAAAAAAAGTATATTTATGGTTTTTATTAACTTAAAAACTAATGAAAAATCAATGGTTAATAACTAAAATTATAGTATTAATAAAATATTTAATGAGATCATCCTAAAAAAATTATCATACGCAACGCGCGGATATGTGACTAGTATATATATATAAAGTAGAGACTTCATGCGAAAGAGTATGAGGTTCTGCCACGTGGCGCTCTATTAGAGCAACTTTTGCATTTGACCTTCCACCTCACCTCTTAAAAAATGGAATTTTAACATCTTTTTTGAAATTGAAAGGATGCAGGTTATTTCATTGCTTCAGCAAAAACCATTGAACAAAATCACTTCTCTTTTCAATTGAAGTTAAATAAAGATAGCACTAATTGTCACAGAGTAAAACAAAAGAAAAAATGTGTTGGACTTAGGAAGCACTAATTGCATATGCTAACCATGCGATTTTCTTTCAATGTTTTAGAGTATTAATTAAGCTCCACCATAGGAGATTTATCTGTATAGAAACAAAAAAAAAGACTCAAATGAGAATTAAAAAATAAAATACTTATTAGAAGCCTTTTGTCAAATACCTGGTGAATCTAATAATTTGTTCTTATTGACATAACCCTTTTGGAAAAATAAATAAAAGAAACGCTGTTATAGAGCCTAAATATTATCAACCCATACAAACCCTATAGCTTAGGCCAAATGAGTTCATAGCAAAATGATCAAATGTATGGGAAAAAGTGGAGATAGAAATAGATGTCAAGAGGTTAGAAGAGATTGTGTCAAAGTTTAGGCATTCCAAAAGATAGGTTTAGGAGAGTAAACTACTGTGGCACTTAATAGAAAAGTCTTCCTGGCTGGAAGAACGTAGAGAGTCTTTCAATTTTAAGTCCCGCTTGGCAAAGCCTGGTTTTTAAAGCCAAAATCTAGGAAAATTATTGAATATTCTAAGAGTATCATATATGCGTATTCTTCTCCTCTTACATGAATTATAAATCTCACTATAAATTTAATTTGTAATTTTTTATTATAAACTTATGACAAAATTACACTTTTGCGCATACTTCAATTCTTGAAAATAAAAAATCATTTCCATTTTAGTCATTGCCATCAACCTACTAATTGAAAAGTCTTACGTGGCAGACAAAATGCGTTGTTACACAATAAATACTGATGTAACTATTAGAATAATATTAAAAAAATTATTCGGCATTTAAAAATTGTCACATCAATATATAAATTAATAAAAAATAAAACAAAAAATTTTAATGTATCAAAAGCCAAAACAAATAATTCAAAATGGCTTGTTTGTTATGCTAACTCAAATTCACATTTTTATAATTTAAACAATTTTACACATATTTCAACACATTTTTTTATTCGCACAAATTTAAAAAAACTACAAAAAACTACAAAGATCTCATCTCAAACTACTCTACCAAACAACCTCAAAATAATTCTAGAATCTCTTAAATAATAAAAAACTGAAGAATTTTGATTTAAACTAAAATAATTCAAAAAAACAAAAACAAATAAATTTTAGTTGAAATTTGTCCCTAAAACAATAAATTTAGTTGTATTTGTAATTTACCCCAAAAACAAATAATTTTTTTTTTCAAACAAGTTTTCTCTCTCTCAAACCCGCTGAAGCCCCTGGATCTCTCTCTCTCTCTCTCAATCAAGCTTTATCTCTTGGTTCAAGCTCTTTCGGTTCAAGCCATTGCCACCGCATCCGACGGCCGAAAACCCAAATCACAGGTTGAACACTGATTACACCACCGCTACCGCCACCACCGGCAGAAAACCCAGATCTTTAGGGCTCTCTCGGTTCAAGCTCTTGATGTCTGGTCCTCTCTCCTCTCTCTCTCTCTCTAACTCATCATCTTCATCTCTCTCTTTAAACCCATGGTTGAAAACCCAGATCGGTAGTGATTGGGTGGTTTGATCAGTCCAGATCTGAAAGAGAGAGAAGCACAGATGGTCACTTGGATTGGGTTTTCTTCGGGGTTTGTTGAGGATCTGTAGTTTGATGATTTTGGCTGGAATTTATAGAAGCACGGAGGTTGGGTTTTGTTGGTCTGATCGGTTAGTAACATTTTGCATTTTCAGTTGTAATTCGACGCACAAGGTGGCTTTGATTGTGAAGTTTATAGCTTTGTTGGTTATTTTGGATGATTTAGATGTTTTATTATTGATTTGGTTGGGTTTTGATTTACTGGATTTGGAGATGTTTGGGATGAAATTTTTTGTATTTAGTTGAATTTGTGTGTATGAGAAATGTTGGAAAAGAAATATTTGAGTACTCTGTTCTTCGTTCTTCCTTAGTATTTAATTTTTTTTTTTGTTTGCATTTTTAAGATCTTGTGATCTGGGTGGTTTATGTTCTTGTGTATTCAGGTACCAAACAGCCCCTACTTTTCCAGAAAAGTTAAAAACGGTGGCTCTATCTTCAACTGTATAAGATTGCGTGGAAGAGGGACATCTACGTGTTTCACATAGTTTGATTGACCCCAATGACCGGTATGGTTCGTTGAAAGTTCTAAGAGTTATTTTGGGCTTTACTCAGAAACTTCCATGATATTGCAATTAATGTAAAATGCGTGTCACTTTTTGAAAACAGGACTACAATAAAGTCTAGCCTTTTCACCTTTTGCATCCATTCACTCACCCTCAATTCCTAATTCGGTTGATTTTGGGTCATCTTTTTGAAATTATGCCTTTTATAAAAGTGAAGGTTTAAATTAGATTTTTTTGAAAAAAATTGAGTGTTTATTAAAAATTGATAAAAAGTGTATTTTGAAAAAAATTAAATGTTTGGTTAGTACGTGTAAAAATGGAAGTGTGAGTTATAAATTACCAAAGATAAGATAAGATAAGATAAGATAAGATAAGATATATATATATATATATATATATAAAAGAATTTTTTTCTCAAAAAATATATAAAAGGAAATTCTTTGTTTTAATTATCTCTTTTAATGTAAATAATGGATATAATATTTTTACAAAAATTTCACAAAAAAGTCTATGTGTGTGTTTGTATTCAGCTTCTGCGTTTGGAGCTGCGTTTTGTTCCTTTTTTTTTTTTTTTTTTGGTTTTCACACGTTTTGGAGTATTGCGGTTACTGTTTAATGAACAGTAACCGCAAATGTTGACTTTCTGCAGTGAACAGTGCATATATGTACTGTTCACAGATCCACAAATTTCATTTTTTATCAATTTTTTCATTAAAAATGGGTCCCACAGCACTATTCACACATTTAAAAATTATTTTACTATAGTGTTTTCAGTTTTCAGTTTCAGCAAAATAAGTTCTATCCAAACACACCCTATATAACAAGTTGTTAATAATAGATAAAAAAATAATAATTTTACTAGTAGGTTCAAATAAGAACCAATAATAATTTTTTACATAAAATTTATTATAAGATTATTATTAAAATATTGTATCTATGATACCATTTTTTTCTAAAGAAAATAGCACTAATTTAAAAAGTCTGACAATATTCTCACAATTCTATTTGTTTTTAGTTGCTGTCCATACAATATTTCCTTGCATAGACACGTATTCCACTCTCTACCTTTTACTTTTATTTACTTATTTTTATTTTTTTTTCACAACCACACGTTTCCTTTCACCCTTATCTTCTTCCACCTTTATATTCTCCCATCCTTATCTTCTTTCTCCGCTTCTCATCTTCTTTCTGCTTCTAATTTTCTCTAATTTCATTAAAAATCAATTAAGGTGAGTTCTGTAGCAGAGCAGCACGGAGAGGACCTTTGCAGCAGCACGGAGAGGCATGTTCTGTAACAGAGCAGCACGGAGAGGACCTTTGTAGCAGCACAGTGGGCAATTTGGTAATTTAACAGTCTCCAGTGGTAATATTGATGAAACGCGCATTAGCCACTGCCAAAGTGCTATTCCTTCACAGTTTCAAAACGCAGCTTTTAGCTAAAGCTGCTTTTAAAATCTAACCAAACGCTCATATTATTTTTTTGGTTTCAAAAAGCGCATTTTGCCTTCTGAAAGTGCAAACAAACGGGCACGAACGTCCTTCACTTTCCTCACTTTCTATATTGACACCGCTTTCACAGCTTTCCTTCTCCTCCTCCTTTCAGCCTTTTTTCATCTGTCTGCTCGTCAATTCCGATGGCCTCATCTCACCAACTCAATAAATTTGATGTCTTCTTGAGTTTCCGAGGTGAAGATACTCGCCGTGGTTTTGTAAGCCATTTATATAAGGCTCTGACTCAACACGGTATTCAAACCTTCATTGATGATAATCTCTATAGGGAAGAAAACATTTCTGAAGAGCTTCTCAAAGTCATTGAAAACTCAAGTGCATCAATAATTGTATTTTCTAAAAACTATGCATCCTCTAGTTGGTGTTTGGATGAACTTGCTAAGATTATTGAGTGTACCAAAAAAGTGCTACCAGTTTTCTATAAAGTGGATCCATCTGAAGTTCGTAAGCAAAAAGGGTATTTTGGAATGGCGCTGACTAAGCTTGAAAAAAGAATTAAAGATAAGACGAAGGTACAAAGTTGGAGGGAGGCTTTAAGAACCGCAGCCAATATTTCTGGCTTGGACTGGGACGACAAAAACAGGTATTTGTATAGTACTACGTACTCCTGTTTGTTGATCTTCAAGAGTATTAATGGTTTTGTGATGTCCATTAAATTTTATTGTTAATTAAACAACAACTAGAATTAATTGTTAGCTTTTATTTTCTATTTAAATTTTACTAAATTATGAAAGTAAAATTTTCTTGTCGTATCTTTTATACAATGCTTTTTTTTTTTTTTTTTTTTTTTTTTTTTTTTTTTTGAGAAGAATCATTTATACTAAGCTAGTTAGCTATAGATTAAAGATGGAAATAAAAGAACTTAATATTAGATTACTTACCATTATTAATTAGGAATTTCACCCCTCATAATATTTGGAAAAATTTTAAAGAAAAAAACTTAATTCATTTTTTCTAAGCATGTAGTGAGATCTACTAGTAAGATTATGTTGTCATCTAAGTGGACTTTTATTGCCACTTCATCCCAAAAGCTAATTTCTACCCAAAAAAATGAATTAAATAAAAATTTTCAATCTGAGTTACATGCCGCTTACTTCATCTAACAACACTTCAACTGTGATGTAAAAATTAAACATCTTGCATTCAGTTTATGTTATTTATTTTCCATAGTCCAACTCGTTACATGTGTTAATTAAATGCTCTTTGAATGACAGTGGCACTGAATCTGAATTTGTCCAAAAAATTGTTGAAGAGATCTTAAATTCTGAATTCATTCAGATGCCATCAAATGTTGCTAGAATGCAGCTGGTTGGAATAAATTCTCGCATAGAGGCGGTAACAAAACTTTTAGATATTGAATCAAATGATGTTCGCATGGTAGGGATCACTGGCCTTGGTGGAATAGGCAAAACTACAATTGCAAAAGCTATTTATAATAGCTTTTCAAATCATTTCAGAGCAAAAAGTTTTGTAGAGAATGTTAGAGAGTGGTCAAAGACAGAGCAAGGCAAAATACGTTTACAAGAGACACTTCTTAAGGGCATCTCAGAGGACAAGAATTTGAGTGTGGATACTATATATGAAGGAAGCACAAGGATAAATAGAATTCTTCGCCTAAAAAAGGTTCTTATCATTCTTGATGACGTAGATAATGTCGACCAGATAGAAACATTGCTCGGACAATGTGAATGCTTTGCTTTTAGAAGTAGAATCATTCTGACAACAAGAAATAAAAGCTTGCTAGTTGATCGAAATGGTCTTTCAACCTATGACTATGGGGTTAAGGAATTAGATGAAGATGAAGCTATTGAACTCTTTCATAAGCATGCCTTCCCAAGTAACGAAGTCCCTGAAGATTATTTGGAACTTGAGAAACAAGCTATAAGTTATGCCAAAGGCCTTCCTCTAGCTCTAAAAGTAATGGGTCGTGATTTGTGTGGGAAAGCTATACGTGAATGGCATGATGCGTTAGATTGTTATAAAAAAAATCCTCTTGAAGATATTCAAAATATACTAAAAAGAAGTTATGAAAGATTAACCGAAAATGAAAAGACTATATTCCTTGGTATTGCATGTATCTTCAAGGGATATGACATGAGTTATAATATGATTAAGGATGTACTGGAACCTTTTGGTTTAAACCCGGTATATGGAATTCGAAATCTTATTGATAAGTGTCTCTTGACTATTGATGAAGATAATTATTATTTGTCGATGCATGACTTATTACAACAAATGGGTATGGACATTGTTCGACAAGAAGCACAACAAAAGCTTGGGGAACGTAGCAGACTATGGTGTAATGAGGAAGCTCTTGATGTATTAACTGAAAATATGGTATGTATGCTGTTTCGATTCACTTCCTCCCTTTACTTCACATGAAAGAAGTATTACTCTTTTTTCCCTTTTTTTAATTTATTTATTCTGAATATTATTTTTGTTTAAAGTTTATTAACTATGATATGTTTTGGTGATTCACTTACCCTATTGTTCAACTAGGGTTCAGATAAAATTCAAAGCATAAAATTGTGGTCACCTAAATTAGAACCAGAAGAGGAGGCACAATTTTGTGAGATGGAAAATCTTAGATTACGTCGTTGCAATGGACCCCTTGAATGTCTTCCCAATGGATTAAGACATGTAGAAGTAGCAAGTTACCACTCGCTGGATTTACAATCATTCTTTCAGGTATATCTCTCTTAAAGATATTAAGAAACTATTTGTGTTACCTTCACAAATACTACATGATTTGCTAAGATGTAACTTATTGAATTTGCTAATTACATGCAGCTGCTTCCAGAGATCATAGGGCTTCCACCAAATCTACCACCATGTTTAGGTGTAACAAGCCACATGATAATGTTTCCACACTCATCTACAATGCCTCCAATTTGGCAAAACTACCCTTGTGAATATAGTTTTGAGGTAACAGGAGATGAGAATGATATTCCAAATTGGTTCAACCATCAAAGGGATGAAAATTTAATATCATTCTCGATTGGTCCCGAATTTCCAACAATTGCTCTATGTATTGCTTTTGGAATACAAGATTCTCATTGTAATTTTGATTATCATGTCATCATTTCCATCAATGGTAGTGAACGAATGTTTGGAAGAAATTTCATTGAAAAAGATAGGAGCTTTGGGCATCTGAGTTTTTCCTGTAGACGTCAAAGCTCATTGCAGGAACTATTTCGGGACTTGCAGCTAACTGATCGGAATCATGTTGAGATCCTCTGTGAAACTTTCCATATCTTTCAAGAAATTGCTCCTATTGTTAAAAGGATAGGAGTCCATGTAGAATGCAATTGCCCTCCTCAAAATCCCAGAATCTTTCAAGACATTAATAGGCACCTTTCTTTGCAATCAGGTTTGCCCTACTCAAGGTGCCACAAAATCCTCATTTCCTATATATTATTTGTAACAATGATTTTTGATGCTGGTTAATTGGTCACATATATATTATTCAATAAGTGGGTTGGATTGGTTTTAGTCTAGATACAGCAAAATAGAACCTTTTAGAATTAGTGTTTTTACTAGGCCTAATAAGTTTCTTGTGTCAAAAAATGACAAATTCTATAGCTTGGTTCTTATGTATTCTCTTCTGTATTACTTGTGCTTACTATTTAGGTCAAGTACTGTCATCCCCTGTTATTAAGAAATCAAAAGAAATCTTGGAAACAGAAGAAAGTGGGGAATGTGAGGAAGAAACAGATGCAGATATAGAAACAACTTTGAAAGCAGAGGGAATTACACCAGAACAAGATGAATCCAATGAAGAAGATCCTTCTCCATCACTTTTTTCGGTAGAAAAATGCGTATTGACCCTGACTCAAGGTGCCAGAGAATCCTCATTGTCCACGTCTCAAGATCCTGTAGAATGCTCATTGCCCATGAGCCAGACTCCAAACAGAAGAAATGAAGCTGATGTTCTGACCAACACCTGGTCCAACCAAGATGGAGTGCAAGACCTGTCTTTTGAAAGCATAATAGTTTCACAAATATCAGAACTGATGGATTTTCCCTCTCGTGTACATAGCCTCAAAATTGAAGAATGTGATGATCTGGAGTTCATACCTCAAGGTGCCACAAAATCCTCATTTCCTATATATTATTTGTAACAAGTAGTTTTGATGTTGGTTAATTGGTCACATATATAATTTATTCAATAAGTGGGTTGGATTGTTTTTAGTCTAGATACAGCAAAATAGAACCTTATAGAATTAGTGTTTTTACTAGGCCTAACAAGTTCCTTGTCTCAAAAAATGACGAATTCTACAGCTTGATTCTTATGTATTCTCTTCTTTATTACTTGTGCTTACTATTTAGGTGAAGTACCGTCATCCCCTGTTATTAAGAAATCAAAAGAAATCTCAGAAACAGAAGAAAGAGGGGAATGTGAGGATGAAACAGATGCAGATATAGAAACAACTTTGAAAGCAAAGGTAATTACACCAGAACAAGATGAATCCAATGAAGAAGATCCTTCTCCTTCACTTTTTTTGGAAGAAAACTCCTCATTGCCCCCAACTCAAGGTGCTGGAGAATCCTCATTGCCCATGAGCCAGACTCCAAACAGTAGAAATGAAGCTGATGTTCTGACCGACACCTGGTCCAACCAAGATGGAGTGCAAGACCTGTCTTTTGAAAGCATAAACATTTCAGAAATATCAGAACTGATGGATTTGCCCACACGGGTACACAGCCTCAAAATTGAAGGATGTGATGATCTAGAGTTCATACCTAAAGGAGTGATGTCCAGTGAACTTTCTCTCCAAGATCTGTATATCATTAATTGTTGTTCTCTCAAGTCCTTTCCCAAAGACCATCCACCCACTGCCTTGAAAATTCTTTATATTAGGAACTGCAAGAAATTAAATTTTCCCTTGACAACAGAGAAGAAGACGCACCAGGATGCACTTCTTGAATATTTGTGCATAGGGAGTAGTTGTGATTCCCTGAAATCCATCTCATTAGACTTGTTTCCAAACCTTAAAAGTCTTTCTATTTGGGATTGTGCAAATCTGGAATCGCTTTCAATGCCAGTGCAGAAAAATCTCACATCCCTTGAGGCCTTGGAGATCAGGGATTGTCCTAAGCTGGTATCTTTTCTAGGAGGATTGCATACCATGAACCTGACGTCCATTTGGTTATCCAATTGCAAGAAACTAGAGAAACTACCTGAACTGCACACCCTTGATTCTCTTCAGTCAATGTTTATAAATAATTGCCCAGAACTTGTATCACTTTCAGAAAAGGGTTTGCCTTCCAGACTAAGTTTACTCAGTATCACTTTCTGCAACAAGCTCAAGCTCAAGGATGAGTGGGGGTTGGATGGGCTTGCCTATCTTCGTAGGTTGGAGATTGAAGGTGGATGTGTCGATGTGGCGTCATTTCCAGAGAAGTTTCTGCCTAGCAATCTTAGTTCTCTACGCATCAGTGGACTTTTGAATCTCAAAAATCTGGACAACAATGGGTTCCAGCAACTTACCGCTCTTCAAAGGCTGGAGATCAGCTGCTGTCCCAATCTCCAGTCCTTGCCAGAAGATGGTTTTCCATCCTCCCTCTCTTTTCTCTGCATCAAGGAGTGCCCTTTGCTGACATCGAAATTCCGAAATAAGAAAGGAAAAGATTGGTCCAAGATAGATCATATCTCTTGCATTGAAATTGATGAGGAAGTAACCTCATGAGCAAGCTTTTTAGCAAGGTACCATTTCTGCATGTAGATTAATGATAATTTGACCTGCTAGATATCGATTCAATTTACTATAAATGTTGTGAAACAATTATTGCACTGACCAATAATCAATTAATCATTGTGCATAATCTAGGGCAATTTTGAAGACTTCTTGTGCCGCCAGCAATTGCTCAAGTTTCTACATGGATTCTTCTGCAGTTATTGATGTCGCCTCCTACTTTATGTTTCTTTTAAGGTCTTGGATTTGTGAGTTGAGATTTTCATTAAACCCCACCCCCCCCCCCCCCCCCCCCAAAAAAAAGCAAAATAAGTAATTAAAAAAAATAGTTGAAATTCCGAGCTTGAGTTGCATTTGATAATATGCAAGGTTTTTTTTTTTTTTTAATAATTTAATTTTTGAGAATGTGATAACATATAAGTTGATTAGAGTTTTGGAGGGTTTGAGAGTGTTTTATAAGAGTTGGTTGAGTGCTTGTTGTAAGTTTTATTGTTAGTAATGGAATTTAGTTGGTATTGTCCGTGGATGTAGGCTTATTATCAGCTGAACCGCGTAAAATGGCTTTGTCTCATATTATTTATGTGGTGTTTTTCCGCAAATCTCTAACACATTGGTAACGCAGGTCACAGCAAATTGGGATTTAAGCATTGTTTTTCTGACAACTTACCCAATCATTTATACTGCTATAATATTATTGTTACTCCTGATAACTGTAGTCTCTTATTGCATCTGATGACTCAAGACCAAGAACTGTGAAACCTTCAAACCTCAACCACCTGGACTTGCATTTCTACACATAAGTGTGCTATTCTCACAGCGTTCTTTAAATGATCACACACCAGCTTATATTCCATGTCTACATAATTCAAGTTACAGAAGTAGTGATAGCTGTAGGGATTTAAGTGGAATAGCTTGATGATAGTGGAGAGAATGAATTGGTATTGAGTTGCTACAATAGAGCCCCAACACTTCAGAAGGAAAAAGTTTTTAGTTTATTTCTTGTAGATCAAATTTATACATGTGCATTTTCATTAACCCCTTCAAACATTAGAGTTAATTGAATGGTTATTTTAAGCTTCATTTATTGCTTTACCAACTTGAAGGTAATTGAAAATGCATTAATAAGACTCCTAAGAGGTTTTGAAAATTAGATGGTTAAAAAAATTAACTTTTTGATGAGGTTGTTTACCACATTGAAAAATAATTTGCTAAACTATGCTATAAAGACATAAGATAATGGATAAGAAAGGGTGAGAAATTTAAGATTTTCTTATTTATGAAAACCTTCTCCATTATTTGGTGAAGCCAATTAAAGAGAGAAAATCCATAACAATGTGAAACAAACATTGGATGGATCCTAGAGGTATGTACGTATTTTGTTTCATTTCGTTCCATACCACCAAATCGGTTGAAATTTTAAGAATCCTACTTCACTATTGCAGTTTGAATCTTTGAGATCTCCGATAGGCAAGCTCAGCTTAAATACAAAGCTTAGAGATGGTATGGTGGTAGTGGTGTTGCACCTAGTCATGGCCTAGAGTCTTCACTTCCTAGCTTCAGTCTTGAAATAAATAAATTTTCTAGATATTACTATCTTTTATCAAGCAATAGGACCGGGTACTCTACTAAAAGAGGCAAAGGCTTAGAAACATATAAAAATAGTTTTCCACATTTTCTAGTGTTTGGTAGCACAAAAAAAAAAAAAAAAAAAAAAATGGTCAACGGAAAACTATCTTTAGTCAATGGAAAATCTTATTAAAAATAAGGCTTGTTTTCTATAGGTTATTTTCCAAAAAAAAATTTTGGAAAACAATCTCTCTCTCATGGTACACTCTTTCTCTCGTCCCTTTTCTTTTTCTTTCCTCACACTCTCACCGTCACTAACTCTGGTCTCCCCTCTTCCATAAATCTCTCTCTCTCTCTCTCTCTCTCTCTCTCTCTCTCCATGTTTCTCTTCCCCTTTATAACACAGTTCTCTGATTAGATTTTTCTTTTTCCCTTCATTACTTAGTAATTATTTCATTCATTTCTACCAACTTGCAAAGGAGAACATATTTGCAGCAGTAATTATTTCATTCTTCTCCACCAAAATCCCAATTCTTTACTTAAAATTTCAAGCTTGATTTTATTTTTTTCTCTAAGAAATTTTTGGTTTGATGGATTGCAGGTAGTTCTTTTTTGCACATAAAAGTGCCAAAAAAAAATATAAAAAATAAAAAATAAAAAAGAAGAAGAAAGAATGAATAAAGTAAAAGACGAAAATTTTAAACATAATGCCTGTACGGCTCTAAATTGCTTTTACATAGGATAATCTTTACAGTAAATTAATAATATTATTATATAATAAATGATAATTGTTCAGGGGAATTGTATTTTTTGGTAGATACATTATGCAGATACTATGCAGTGATAATATATTATATAAATACATAATTTCAAGTAATATTAAAGACGTGGTTGACCATAGTAGACAATTAGTGTACTAGCAAAAAGAATAGACAATTAAAAGTTATTGTTATTTGTACTTATTAAAGATGTATTCCTATGTCAATTTTATGTATATAGACAAATGGTTGACATATATATATATATATATATATATATATATATATATATATATGTATGTATGTATATATGGACATTACTGTCCATATATATAAGCAAGATGAGTGGTAGAGATCATGAAAATTTGACAACTAATTTTGATTGTATCTATTGTCAAAATTTTAGTATGAAAACCAAATTCATTCTTGTTTTTATTTATTTATTTTAGTTATATATATATATATTGATTACATTAGTTGGTTTACATAATACACATGTTTTAAATTACACAAGAAATATAAAAAATAAAAATAAAAATTTGCATACCAAACACCAGAAAATATTCTTAAGCTCATTTTCAAGGTCGTTACCAAACACTGGAAAATGATATAGTTTTTTAGAAAATGCTCTTTGGAAAATGAACCATTTTCTAGAAAATGTTGATGCTAAAACAAACAGAGCGTTGACAACAGAACTACAATTTATCACAATAGAACTACAATTTATCTTTTATTAGAAGCTAGTCGTGGTAACTTTAATTTTACATAGTATTTGTGGGAGGAAGGACCCAGCTAAGTCAAGTAGGCCTGGGCCTGGGCCAGTATGCCCAAAGGGCCAAAATGAGGAAGAGAGCCGAAAACCAAGCAAGAAGCCGAGGAGGAAGAAGACAAAAGTATAATTACCGGGAGCTTCGAGAAGAGCTATCCAAGGAAGGTCCACTCCTCAGAAAATACTTGGGGATCATCGTTTCCTCACTTGCATGTTAGAGTTCTCTTGGCATCAAGAACATAGACAATGAATTGTATGGACTAGAGAGTAAACAAGTTGGAATGTCTAAAGAAGGAGGCTTCTAGGATAAACAACTATCACCTCCACATTAATTGCGCTTCACCTTCCAACAAAGTTACATTTATTACTAAATGACACACCAAAATAGTGCCTGACACTCAATTTTCCACTCATCCTTACTGAAAGTTCACTTAGTGTGTAAAACACTAATGAATGTTTAGACCTCCAATTTCAAATATAACCAACATAAGCTTATACTCAAACACTAGATGCGCGGAATGATGAGTACAAGCAAAACCCAATTAAAGACACAACTCTAAACCATAATTAATCACCACACAGCAGCAATTAAATGGTAAGAGTAAGGGTTAGAGAGATGCAAACACAAAGATAACACCAGCACATGTTATTAAAGAGAAAACCGAAGAACTCGGCGAAAAACCTCTCTACCACCCTCCAAGCGGTGAAATGATCCACTAAAGAATAAAATTGGAATACAAGAATAGCAATAAACTCTCAAAGCCTAATCTACCAAATGCACCTAAGCCCTCCAAACTTCTTGCTCCAACAAGGTTAAGCCTAACCGTGTCTTCTTTAGCTTTCTAGATCCCACAATAAGCCCATTGCATCAACCAAATAAATTGGTCATCTTCGAATTGCTTCCCAAGCACCAAATTACCTCCTTACTGATATGTGTGTGGTGAGATAAGGATTTGGCTAATAAACCTCTCAAGGGTATGTCAATGGAGAGGGTAAGAGTGTTGTGGATGAGTCAATCTTGATTTTCTTTAGGGTTTCTCTCTCAAAATTCTCTTTGAAAAACTCTCTACATTTCGTGGGTATAAAGATATTTATCATAGGGTACGTGAGGAATGTGAAAAATCATTTTTCTGCAAAACAGGGCATTTTGGCGACTCACTCGCTACTGGGATGAGTCGTGAGTTTAAGTCGCGAGTTAACTGCCAACTGTCCATTTTTGTCCTGCAGTGCTCCAACTATTGTGACCCTTTAGCTTCTTGCATGCTTCACACGTGTGGCATTTTGGCGAGTCACCAATTGTGAGTCACTCGTGAGAATTACTTTGAATGCTCACACACTTGAAATCTTCACACTTTCTCACACACAACCTTTACATTATTCCCACCTAAATACAGGGTATCTAATTGCTGAAATACAAGCAAATTTGGCACGAAATAAAGCCAACGCATGATTGAATAAATTCAACCTTACAATCTCCCCCTTTGGCTATTTTGTGACAAAACCCTAAAACAGACTCTAGACTTAAAATGTGAGTTAGGAACAGTTGCCAAAAAGGTCTTATCAATAAAATTTCCATTTATCCGAGACACCTAACTCTAGATTCTGTGAAGCTCTTGAACCATACAGACAAGTTTTCCTGAAAACAATAACACAAGAAGATCATTATAAGCAGAAATCTTGAAATGCATATGGAGCAAGCACAACGCAATCAAGTAATAAGGAATATAACAATAAAGCATGGCTTGACCAAACACGAACAATCATTATAAATAGTGATCACAATGATCATTCACACAACGAATGAACATTCGGACATGCAACCTAATAAGCTCAATGCAAAGAATCATTTGCATGTCCAACACTTAACCGATGCAAAACACTAAGGTAGTTGCATCAAGGATACAAGATCCAACAAGGGCAGAAGCGTACTAAAGATAATGCAAACATAATCTAAAAGTACTAAAAAAGCTACAAAGCAAAGGTACATAAGTAAGTATAGTTAAAATAGCTAAAACATTCAAGCATTCATAACACACCATATCCAAGTATTTTAAAACCAAGTACTAAAGTCATAAAGTACTTAAAAACCAAAGTACTAAAGCTAGAAAGTACTAAAGTAAGTGCTATGAAAATCCATAATGAAAACTAAAAACTTAAAAGCTATAAAAACTTGTAAACGTTCTCCCCCTCAAGATAAGGCTCCCCCTCAAAAGCTACTCCATACTACTCCCCCTTTTTGATCGGAATGGCCAAAGGGCGAAGGCTGGTTCATGAAGCTATCAAACTTGGCTGTGAGCAAGTTGATTTGGTCTTGAATGGTGGTCAGCTTGTCAGAGTGCTCAGTTTGGACTTCTTTTAAGCCGTTAATCCTCTCAAGAATGATCTGAAAAGCATCTGGGGGCACTGATGAAGACGACGAGGCTTTGCTCCTTCCTCTACCACCACCTCTTCGTGAGGAAGATGGTTGTCCTTCCGCTTCAGTCTCGGTGTCCATAGGCTATTCTTATTCAGGATCAACCTCTTCCTTATCACCCGGAAGACGAACTTTGCTCCTTGTAATTGTTTGAGCATTGATAGCATGAGGTACATGCATAAGGCTTATGTCTTGGGGAGTCTCCACACCTTTTTCATGAAGGATCCTCATGATTAGACTAGGAAGAACAAGCTTTGGCCTTGAGGTTGTCCTTATTGCATCAGCAATGATGGTGAATGCATGAGCACCAATGTCAATGTAGATATTCTCCTGAAGCTCCATGAGGAAGATGGCTCTAGCATTGTTGATGGTTGTCATCTTCCTTACTGGATAAAGGTTGAACCAAAGTTGTCAAAATCGGGATCCTACGTAGGATCGTGGAAGGTAGGCAGGATCGTGAATCGTAGGATCGGATCGTGGATCGTAAGATCCTACCTATTTTCAGATTTTAAGCAAAAAACCTATTGATAGTGACTTTGTATGTTATATAATCACTTAAAATATGAATCCATCCATTAAAAAAAAAAATTGCATCATAAAATTTAATTTGCACGCATTACATCGTTCTTATGTCATTCTAACGAAACAAAATATATTTAACTTTTGACATAATGTATCTAAAAAATTCAATACATGTTTAAGTAGCTACTAAGTACCAAAATATTATCTACACATATGAAAAATGTTTTCCAAATTCTAAGTTCCAAATCCAAAATAAGCTAGGCTAATTAGCATATAAAAACTAGCTAACTACAAATTTATAATATGTAATCCAAAAGAGAATTTTCAATCTAAGGTAAACTAGCTAATTACAAATATGAAATCCAAAAAAGAATTCACATTCTAAGGTTCTTCTAATCTAATCACTGTCATTGTCATATCCCATTTCATCATCTAAATATTTTAGGTTTTGTTTTTGAAAACGTTAAACTTAAGTACTATAGGTTTTTTTGAGATTTTATGTTGACATAGGGGTAAATTTGGGACTTCAATTCATTATTGGGCTTTTGATAACCCATTGGGCTTGTGGGTTTAGGTGGATTATCTTACCCAAATGAATCCAACTTAAAAAAAAAAAAAAAAATCAATCCAAATGGTAGGATCGGTAAGATCGGTAGGATCCCATACGATCCTACGATCCTATGCGATCCTACACGATCCTACATATGATCCTACCATTTTTGCGATCCTGCTACGATTTAAAACTTTTTGGTGAGGTGGGATCGTAAAATCATGCAATTTTACGATCCGGATCGCGATTTTGACAATCATGGGTTGAACAACATGATATAGGTAAGGCATCGCAAATCCGGAGGGAAGGTGGATGTGTTGAGGCATTTTCCTTCCCTAGCACCACCAATATGGGATCTAATTGTCTCTATGGAGAGCATTCTGTCTTTGAAAGGAGTGAAGTCATGATCTATTTCTCCATGCCCAAGAACATCATCAATGTCCCCCACTTCAACATTGAATTCATGGTCTCTAACCCAACAGTCTAGGTAATCCTCTCGTAGAATGACATTGGCATAGAATTCCCTTATCAGTGGTTCACAAACCCCAGGGAGATCACCAAGAAGCTTTTCCCAACCTCTTTCTTCAAAACAACTTGGGATAAGTAGTCCTTTAGATCAACAAGATCCACAAACTGCTCTTGAATGATTGGAGCTTTCTCAAAGTGCTGGTTGTATCACTCAAAATGATGGGTAGAGCAAAACAGAGCACAAAATTCGATAACAAACTTGATTTGTAACAAGTTAGTACCAACACAATGGACATTGAATTAAAACCCTAAAAACTTGAATTTAAAGAGTAATTCAAAAAAAGAAAAAAAAATTGACATGTGAAGACATAAAACCTCAAAACATGATAGAATCATGACATTAAGCACTAAACATGTCAAAGTGTGTGTGTGTGTGTGTGCGTGCACAACAAATGAGAAAGTGTGCAAACTAGGGCAAAGTTTAAAAACACATAATCATTTGATGTTTCAAAATCAAAGAAACATGATTATCCCTACACCCTTTGTATTCAATAGAATCCAAAGATACACACGAAAACATCTAAGAGACATTTTATCATGAACATGGTATGCACAACACAACACAAAACATAGTACAATGCATAAAAATGAAAACCAAACATGTAAACATGTAGAATAGGCATTATACCAACAAAACCCATATATCAAACTCAACAAAACATCAACAAAACCATATTCAACAACCATATTTCCATATCCCAACATATACACAAAATCCAAGAAAACTAGGGCTAGAAACTTGAAATACATTGAAAATAAGAGAAAACCCATACCTTTTCTTGAAGATTGATGAAGTAAATGGGGGTTTGGTGAGTGAAAATGGAGGTTTTGGGAGAGGGAGAGGGAGAGGCGGACAAGACAATGTGGGTGCACGTGATGCGAGGGAAAATTGAAAAGTTTTTGAAAACTGTCTTAGATTTAACCTTATTTATGCAAAACATGTGATTTTCACCACTCAACTGACCCGCAAGCAAGTTGCCAAAACGAGTGGCCAAAAACCCTTGAACAAAATTTTGAAAATTTTGTCTAAGTCTTTTTTATGACTGGAAGGTCCACTCGTGAGTGAGTCGCGAAATGAGCCGCAAACCCTTCTATGTAAGCTCGCGATTGGAGCTTCCACTCGCAACCAAGTCGCCAAAATGAGTCACGAAAATACCAAAAACCTAGAAATTTTGAAAAATTTTCTAAGTGTTTTTCGCGACTGGAGGACTCACTTGCTAGAGAGTCGTGAGAGCTTCTAAGTAAGCTCGCGATTGGGGTCTCGCAACTGGCATGACTTTCGAGTGAGTCGCCAAAATAGAGTTGCAAAAATGTTTGGATTTTCTAAAATTTTTCCAAACAAAATACTTTCCAAAAACAACTAAAAATACTCAAAAAACTTTTTATGTTTGATCAACATATGATTGAGTATGTACAACACATTTAATCAAGTACAATCACACAAATGAATAAGGCATTCATTGAACACAAACATGTGTGATGTGTGTGGGTACCAAATGTGAGATAGTCATTAGTCTAATGTAAATCTTCAATGATCAATTCAACCAAGGCATACACAATTAGCACTAGGAAGAGTGACCAATCTCAATTATAGAAATATGCATATATGACCTCCCAAAAAACTTGATTACATAACATTGAAGCATTTCTTTTGGCTTCTTTCATTACATTTGATCATATAAGAACAAAACATCTCATTTTGAGATCGATGCCTGAAACTTTTGATATTTCAATTTTTAGAGTAAGCCTTTGGCTTTCTAGGCATCATAGATTTTCATTACAAGTCGCTTTCCCTTTTTCATAGTTAAATACTAGTATGTGCGACAGCTTTGCAGCTCATTATCTCTTTTGGAGATTTGACATTTGTTGAGCTATAAGCAAAAACATAAAAGAGTGGAAAGATATATAGGCACAAGTCTATGCATGTCTCAAGATCAATAAAACCATTGGCTAATCATTCATGGCAAGTTTGAAGATCTATTTACAACAATCATATAGATGTCAAGATTTTTCCCACAAAGATATGAGTGCATAAAGAACAAGCTAAGCTCATAAATGCACAAAGCCATTTGTATGAAGGTACAAGGCAAAACATGCGTGTGACAAAACACAATAATGCCGATCAAACTTTTTGGATTTTTTACATTTTATGTGTTTTTGGATTTTTGACACAAAACAAGTAAAGATTGATAAAAAAGAAACAAGCATTCAAAGTTTTTTTTTTTTTAAAAACAAATAAAAATAGTAAAAAGATGCTAAACATTTTACCATCAAAGAAGTGTGTGCTATACACAAGTGAGACCAAATCAAGATAGATAAGTAAAGAACACATCACACATGAGATTCAAGGAATTGTACCAACACCGATGGTCTTACGGAGTGATTCAAACCATGGATGATCGAGAAGTTTGGTGAAGACGTTCGCCTTTTGGTTGTCCGTGTGAATGAACTCAAGACACATGACTTTATCTTCCACCAAATCTCAGATGAAGTGATAACGAATCTCTATGTGCTTGGACTTTGAATGCTGAACCAGATTCTTGGAAAGATTTATAGCACTGGTGTTGTCATCGAACACACTCATCGTTTCTTGAGGAATCCCATAGTCATGAAGTAGTTTCTTTATCCAAAGAAGTTGAGTACAACAACTTCCAGTAGCTAAGTACTCGGCTTCAGCTGTAGAAAGGGATATCGAGTTCTGTTTCTTGCTAATCCATGAGACAAGATTGTTTCCAAGATGGAAACAGCCACCTGAAGTACTCTTTCAGTCATCCACACTCCTAGCCTAATCTGCATCCAAGTAGCTAGCAAGACAATCATTGGAGTCTTTTGAGTACCACAGACCATACTCCGGAGTACCATTAATGTAGTGAATGATTCTCTTCAAAGTTGTCAAGTGGGACTCCTTTGGAGCCGCTTGATACCGAGCACAAACTCCCACACTAAAGGCAATGTCCGACCTACTTGCCGTAAGATATAGTAAACTCCCAATGATGCTCCTATACAAAGTTGGACTCGCTTCTACCTCGAAAGGATCAAGACTAAGCTTGGTTGATGAACTCATAGGAGTGGAGGCATGCTTTTTGGAATCTAGTCCAAACTTCTTGGTAAGATTTCTAGCATATTTCTCTTGTGAAATGAATATGCCATCCTTCCTTTGTTTGACTTGAAGGCCCAAGAAAAATGTAAGCTCCCCCACCATACTCATCTCAAATTCTTTCTTCATCTCTTCCGAAAACTCTATAGCACAAGCATCTACGGTTGCTCCAAATACTATGTCATCAACATATACTTGAGCTACAAGAAGGTAGTTCTCATCATTCTTGACAAATAGAGTCTGGTCGGCATATACTCTTTTGAATCCTCTATCCAAGAGGTAATGTGTGAACTAATCAGACCATGCTCTAGGAGGTTGTTTCAAGCCATAGAATGCCTTATTGAATCTCAATACATGATCCGGGAAGTGAGGATCTTGGAAACCTTTAGGTTATTCGACAAAAAACTGTTGCATTAAGGTATCTATTGAGAAAGGCACATTTCACATTCATTTGTTAGAGTTTGAAGTCCATAGTACATGTCATCAAAGTCTACTCCTTCTACTTGAGTGTAACCTTGAGCCACCAATCGTGAGTTATTCCTTATTATCTCACCATCCTCATTGGTTTTGTTTTTGAAAATCCATTTGGTGCTGATGACATGAGCATCTTTAGGCCTTGGAACAAGTTCCCATACATCATTCCTGATGAATTGATTCAGCTCTTCATGCATTGAATGCACCCAATTCTCATCTTGAAGGGCTTCTACCTTTTTCAGCTCAAATTGGGTAAGGTAGCAATGATATGTAACATGGTTGGCAATAAGTGTGCTTCCTTTCCTAAGACGAAGACCTTCATCTAGAGACCTGATAATGTTACTTTCCAGATGGTTTTTAACCACTCTTGATGATGGCTTCTTTAAGGTGGACACTTCATCATTCCGGGAGATAGGGGGATGAACTTCCGGAGGGGTGAGAGGACTTGAGGATCTAGACATTGATCTTGTCTCCATTCTAGAATTCAGGGGAGTAGTTTCCTTTTCCGGTGTAAGTCCTTCCACTTCAACATCTTGGACTTCAACCTCAACGGTGGTTTCTTTAGAGCTTGGTCCTTCTCTACCATCATCAATTACTACTTTTTTTATGGCATCATCAATCACCACTTGATGGACTCCATCACCATCTTTGTTCTTTTGTTGAAGACTCTATATGCCCAGCTAGTGGTAGAATAACCAAGGAAGATGTCTTCATCACTTTTTGCATCGAATTTTCCAAGGTTCTCCCGATCATTTATAATGTAAAACTTGCTTCCAAAGACTCGGAAGTACTTCACTTTAGGCTTCTTCCCATTCCAAATTTCATATGTGGTCTTCTTTGTTCCCACTTGGAAGAATATTCTATTGCCAATGTGACATGAGGTGTTCACGGCTTCTCCCTAAAATTTTTGAGGAATTTGCTTGTTGAGTAGCATAACTCTTACCATTTCTTAAATCACCCGATTCTTTCTCTCAACCACCCCATTTTGTTGAGGAGTTTTAGGAGCTGAAAATTCTTTCTTAATCCCATTCTTCTCACAAAAAGACTCAAATCTTGCATTATCAAACTCCTTGCCATGGTCACTCATTATCTTGACAATTGGAACCCCTTTCTCGTTTTTAAGTCTCTTGCAAAGATTCTCCATCTTCTCACATGCTTCCGATTTCGGTCTAAGAAATTCCAACCAAGTGTATCTTGAGAAATCATCAACAATGACCGTGATATACCGTTTTCCTCCTAGGCTTTCGGTTCTTGTGGGCCCCATTAGATCAACATGAAGAAGCTCTACGCAACGAGAGGTAGAGATCACATTCACCTTGTGATGATTCGACTTTGTTTCTTTCCCCATTTGCGCCACAAATGGTCTTCTCCACCTTCCCAAATTTTGGGAGCCCCACAACAACTTCAAGTTTAAACACTTTAGCCACTCATTTGAAATTTGCATGCCCAAATATTTGATGCCAAAGTTCCAACATGTCAACACGAGCACTTCTACAAGAAATCTTTGGTGTAGGAACTACTCTATAGCAATTGTCGGTAGTCCTATTTCCCTCCAAGACTTGAATCCCTACTTCATTAATGATCACACACCCCTTCTTTGAGAATTGAACAAGGAATTCCTCATCACATATTTGAGTGATGCTCAAGAGATTTGCCTTAAGCCCTTTGATGTATAGAACATCCTTCAATAGAGGTAGCTCCAGCATCTCAATAGTCCCTTTGCCAAGAACATGAGCATGGCTTCCATCCCCAAACATCACATAGTCACCAACCTTCTCTTTGAGAGACTTAAAGAATGATTTATCTCCTGTCATATGGCGAGAACATCCACTATCAAGATAACATAAACAAGAATTAAATACCTTCAAAGAGGTGTGCATAAACAAGCAAGCATGGGACAAGCACTCTTGACCATTAAAAAGAAAATCATCTTCATTTTCCATTCTCTTACTAGACTAAATTTTCTTTTTAAGATGATCAACCTTATCACACAATATTCTATTTCTTCTTTTATTCTTCTCAATCAAAGAGTTTGACTCACATAGACTATTGTGTAGGACATGGTTCTTATGTTCAAAATACTTTAGCATGTGAACAAACATTCTAGTGTGTTTTTTTTTTTTTTTTTAATAACTCTAGAAGTTCATTGTTGGGACAATATTCAAACATACTCATAGAGTCATTATCACAAACATTTGAACCACAATTCAACATAGCCTTTTCCATAGCTAAAAGGGGTCTAGGATCACACTTAGGATATAAAAATCCAACAAAGTGTACCCACTCTGATACCAATTGAAAGTTCACTTTGTGTGTAAAACACTAATGAATGTTTAGACCTCCAATTTCAAATATAATCAACACAAGCTTATACTCAAACACTAGATGTACGGAATGATGAGTACAAGCAAAACCCAATTAAATACACAAATCTAAACCATAATAAATAATAATAACACAACAGTAATTAAAAGGAAGGGTTAGAGAGATGCAAGCACAAAGATAACACCGGCACGTGTTATCGAAGGGGAAACCGAAGAACTCGGCTAAAAAACTCTCTACCACCCTCTAAGTGATGAAATAATCCACTAAAGAATAAAGTTGAGATCAAGAATAGTAATAGACTCTCCGAGCCTAATCTGCCCAATGCACCTAAGCCCTGCAAGCTTCTTGCTCTAACAAGGTTAAGCCTAACTGTGTGTTCTTTAGCTTTCCGGATCCCGCAATAATCCCATTGCATCAACCAAATAAATTGGTCATCTTCGAACTGCTTCCCAAGCACCAAATTACCTCCTCACTAATATAGGTGTGGTGAGATAAGGATTTGGCTAATGAACCTCTCAAGGGTATGTCAATGGAGAGGGTAAGAGTAGAAGAATTTGGAGAATCAAAAGTCTAAGATTGTAGATGAGTCAATCTTGGTATTCTTTAAGGTTTCTCTCTCAAAATTCTCTCTGGAAGACTCTTTACATTTCGTGGGTATAAGGGTATATATAGAAGGGTACGTGAGAAATGTGAAAAGTCATTTTTCTCTATAAAACAGCATTTGAATACACTACTTAACCTCACCTACAATAGCCATACATAATAGAAGCATCACACTTAACTTGGTTTATTTATTTATTTGGGCAGTTATGGTGTGTAGTTATATATGACAGTGTAGTATTAACTCTGGGAATTGGTTCTTCTTAAAAAAAATAAAAAAAAAAACTCTAGGAATTGGTTGTTCTTGCTCTGCATATTACTAACTATGAATATTAGGCCCATAAAGGTTATAGGTTTCACCGCAAAGGCCTGCTACCTTTTATAGAACCAGCTCATGTTGTGGTCTATTATTCATGTCGTGATTTTCCTTGACAATGTTGATTGTTGTTGCTCGCTATTTTTATTTAAATGATAAAGGATTGAAACACATTTTATATATGTATATATATTTTTTTGAGCCTCGAAACTTGAAAATTCAATTAGTGTATAAAAAACTATGAATGTTTAGACCCCCAATTAAAAAATTACCAATTCAAGCTTAATATCAAACAATTATTGTGCGGAATATGAACATAAGCTTAATATAGAAATGATAAACAATCTAAACCAAATAAAACCACATCCACAGCAGAAATTAAATGGCAAAGATTAAGGGAAGAGAGATGCAAACACAAGGACAACACAACGATGTGTTATCGAAGAGAAAACTGAAGCCCTCGGCGTAAAACCTCTCCACCGCCCTCCAAGCGGTAAATAATCCACTAAAGAATGTAGTTGGGATACATGAACAGCAGAAGACCCTCCAAGCCTAATCTACCCAATGTACTTAAGCCCTCCAAGCTCCTACTCCAACGAGGTTACGCCGAACCTATTTCTTCTTTAGCTTACCAGATTCCGCTACTTGACCATAGTATCAACTAATAAAAAATTGGTCCCTTCTTAACTACTTCCCAAAGCACCAAATAGCCTTCTCACAGATATAGGTATGGAGAGAAAAGGTTTTGGTAATGTACCTCTCAAAGATGTAACAATGGAGAGGAAGAGAGTAGAGGAATTTAAAGAGTCTCTATGTGAAAATTGTGGATGAATCAATCTTGTTTTACTCTAGGGTTTCTCTCTCAAAATTCTCTCTGGAAGCTCTGTATATTTCATGGGTATAAGGGGTATTTATACTAGGGTGAGAGTGGAATGCGAAGAGTCAGGTTTTTCAAAACAGAGCTGGCTGGCGGCTTGGTTTTGCGACTTGATTGAGTCATGAGTTCAAGCTGCGAGTTAACAGAACCGCCAGTCTGAAATTTTTGTCCTGTAGTGCTCCAGCTGGCATGACTGTTCATCTTCTCTACACGCTTCACTCGTGTGCTACAGTTGGCGGCTTGCCAGTCGCGAGTCACCCCCGAGTTCCAGCCGCGAGTCTCTGCATCTTTGCACAGTCTTGAACATTTCTTCACACTCTCTCACTCACTACCCTTACATGATTCCCACCTAAATACAGGGTTGCTAATTGCTAAAATACAAGCAAATTTGGCACGGAATAAAGCCAACAAGATGGTTGATAAAATTCAACCTTACAAAACTCATTTTATATTAAATAGTGATGGAGTTATCCCAATCGTAGAAAAGTGTAATTTTTTAAACAGCTTCTACAACCGTCAATTTTTTGGTCTATTGTTCATGCCTTGGATTGTCCTTAACACTATTAACTATAAGTGATGAAGAATTTGAAATTTTGGATATTCAGAAAATTCAAAATCAAACCTTGCTTTACTCTGTATGAATATTAGATCCATAAAGGTATTGTAACATGGAAAACTACCTTCAGAAGCTCTGATGTATAACCTGTTCATTTGATTTGTGGAATTTTTCTGAGCCACCAATTATAGACTGAATCTTCTTAACTTCCATCTGCAGTTAGACAGAAGTTTTTATAGCTGTCAATCCTCATGTTTCCTTAATTCTCTTGAAGTGTTAGGATTAGTATTGTATATTAATAAGTTGAATATATCATCTTTTATATTTCAGGTTTGGGAATGCGATATAGAAAACCCATTGACATTGACATAGACCTGAGTAAAACGTCAAACAGCACACAAAGTAAGTGCAAAAACTACTTGTGGGGCCCAAATGATCTATGGGCCAGACCCATCTACCCAGGGAGAATCCAGAGGCCCAAGCCGAGGAGAGCTATGGCCCAAGCTCGACAAAATAGCCTTTGGATACCGCCGAGGACAGCTCAATCCTCGGCAGACCCAAAGTCCCCCCAAAGAAGAAATAAGGGTAAAGACGGTATAGGACTGAAACTTGGAAGAAAGATCTAAAATATCAAGGGAAAGCTGCTGTTACTGCCATTTAATGCTCTGAACCTGACAGAGCCGTACTCTTTGGCTTTTACAACCATCCCTAACGACTTTGAATATGGGCTGATGGGACAAGTATCAATTTTGGAAAGGTTGACCTTATACGTGGACGAAGGACAATAAACGCAGGGAAATATAAAAGGAAAAAGGAGGAACCTAAAGAGGGGGTTGGGAAAAATGGCCAAAAACCAGAGCCTCCCAGCCCACCTCCAAGAGAAAGACTCCAGGGGTGTAGGAAAACTTAGCTTGTACGAACACCGCGAAAAACCCACCGCCTATCAATCAAGGCCTAGCCTTCCAAACCCACGCTCTACAAATGATATTGTTAGGGGCCTTTTCACGTGCGAACCCAACACCGTTACGGTCCGCCACGAATCGCGTCCTTACAATTGGCGCCGTCTGTGGGGAAGGCTTGTGTGTTGGTATAGGAAGTGGGTCGATAGAGTTTCTTCGTTATATCTAACCGTTGGTTATAGAGTTCTAGTATAAAGTTCTGTTAGGGACTACGTTTCTTGACTAGGGGCTGGGTTGAGGAGCTAACTCCCTTAAAGCCAAGGTCCCCTGTAAAGAGCAAACTAGGCACTTGGTAGCGTTAACCGTATGGATAAACTCTAGGGGCTTGGCTGAGGAGCTAACTCCCCTAAAGCCAAGACCCCACACAAAGAGAAAACTAGGTTTTGGACAGAACCAAGGCATTGCATGGTCCTCAGACCCAAGCCTCAGGGGAAACCAACTACCTGGATGTAATGAAAACTAGGTTTTGGACAGAACCAAGGCATTGCATGGTCCACGGACCCAAGCCTCAGGGGAAACCAACTACCTGGATGGGGAAAACTAGGTTTTGGACAGAACCAAGGCATTGCATGGTCCTCGGACCCAAGCCTCAGGGGAAACCAACTACCTGGATGTAATGAAAACTAGGTTTTGGACAGAACCAAGGCATTGCATGGTCCACGGACCCAAGCCTCAGGGGAAACCAACTACCTGGATGTAATGAAAACTAGGTTTTGGACAGAACCAAGGCATTGCATGGTCCACGGACCCAAGCCTCAGGGGAAACCAACTACCTGGATGGGGAAAACTAGGTTTTGGACAGAACCAAGGCATTGCATGATCCTCGGACCCAAGCCTCAGGGGAAACCAACTACCTGGATGTAATGAAAACTAGGTTTTGGACAGAACCAAGGCATTGCATGGTCCACGGACCCAAGCCTCAGGGGAAACCAACTACCTGGATGGGGAAAACTAGGTTTTGGACAGAACCAAGGCATTGCATGGTCCACGGACCCAAGCCTCAGGGGAAACCAACTACCTGGATGGGGAAAACTAGGTTTTGGACAGAACCAAGGCATTGCATGGTCCACGGACCCAAGCCTCAGGGGAAACCAACTACCTGGATGTAATGAAAACTAGGTTTTGGACAGAACCAAGGCATTGCATGGTCCTCGGACTCAAGCCTCTGGGGAAACCAACTACCTGGATGAGGAAAACTAGGTTTTGGACAGAACCAAGGCATTGCATAATCCTCGGACTCAAGCCTCTGGGGAAACCAACTACCTGGATGAGGAACCAGCTATTTAAAAAAAAAAAAAAAAACTATGGCGCATAAACCTCAAAATACCATCTGAAGAGAGCTCCGCGTTAACAGATGGGCTAATACCTTGATTGCATGGATTCCTCGGTCTACCCTCTGATCCCCCAATATCAAAGGGGTTGATGCGACACGGCGCAACATATTATCCAAAAGCACAACCAAAGTCCCTCGCTACTTAGCTACCCTTTCAGACGAATTATTTAGAGATTATCGTTCTCGGACATTGGTCTAGCATGCATCGCGTAGTACTCAGCGCTTATCCCGGTTAGTTCCAAGAATTTAATTTATTGAAAGTTACCATTGTTATACTTGATAATATTTGTGAGTTTAAATTAGTAGGAACCTGTGTTAAAGCATTTTTTCTGCCTGGAATATCCTTAAGGGCAAGCTTGCATTTAATATTCATGCATAAAGTAGTTGTTACGGAGAAGAAAGATATGTATGGAGAAATAGACACATATTTTATTAAGACAAAGGAACAGTACAGTGTACAATGAAAAGCTGAAACAAGCTTACACTAAAGCTGACTACATAAGTAAAGGAAAATACAAGCGAGTGTAGATAAGGCCGTGGGGACAGCTCAGAGGAGAGGTTGGCTACTGCGCCAAGTTATTGTCTAAGGAAACTATTCCTCGACACTTCTGCATGCCCATAACTCAGGCAGCCAAAGAACCTGACCTCAGGCTAACACCATCTATAGAAAAGGTGCTAGGAGCTTGAGGTTGGGAAGCCCCCACAAAAATTTGCCTGCTACAAGGCAGACAGTGCTGATGGTGGAAATTCCTTCTTTGGACATACCGAAAAACTGGCATGACCAGAACCTGCTTCGGATTTTGACTAAAAGAGGGAAAAAGACCTTCTCCCCTATGACGAAATGGAATGCTCCCTTGAACTTGCACCTCCTTGGCCCGTACCTCCCTACTCTGAGTCTCGGGGGGACATGACGCCTTTGTGGCGGAGGGAGCTCCTTTTTCCCAAGCATGATGAACTAAGGGAGGAATCTGAAGGACTTGTGTGTGGAGGGAGCAACTTTCTCTCCTATTTATGTTAAAAGATAAGGTGGTGGCATTTAATTCGCGCAGCGTCTCAAGGAACGCTACAGACAAAACGTCTCTGGCACGATTTCCAATGTCGTCTGCAGCCCTGAAGATAAAGGAGTCTCGAGAAGGAGCACCTCGAACACCGGGACGCCCGAAAAATACCGCGTGACCTAAAATTACGAAAATACCCCCTAATTTGTGGGCCCAATAGATTCGCGGCCCAAGCCCGATTCAGCACAGGGGCCCAGGGACAGAACCAAGGCCTTGTATGGTCCTCGGACTCAAGCCTATGGGGAAACCAAGTACAAAAAATTATAAAAATTGCAAGTTTTGGACAGAACCAAGGCCTTGTATGGTCCTCGGACTCAAGCCTATGGGGAAACCAAGTACAAAAAAAATTATAAAAATTACAAGTTTTGGACAGAACCAAGGCCTTGTATGGTCCTCGGACCCAAGCCAATGGGGAAACCAAATACTTGGATAAGAAAAGGTTTGAATCTCGTAAGATGGGTTACTTGATAAAAATGCCAGGTCACTTCATCCACGGCTTAAACACCACAAAAGGTTAAGGCCAACAAAGGTGTAAGGAAGGGGGTGGAAAGCCCCAGCACTTAGTCATATAAGAAGGCCGCTCATTTGGTAGGTGCTATATCTTCAAATGGTTATTCCTTACATGACATCAAGCCTTCGTCTTTCTCCTCGGCTAGCATGGGGTAAGTATTACTCTTCACTGATCGGCTTTATTATGCCAAGCATTTCTATTAAAGTTATGGCGATATCTATTTATTATCAAGTATTTTGGTTTTAGTCGTCATTGATTTAGATGCTATATCATTGTGCCGAGCAGTGCTTGCAAATTTATGAAAACGTAAAGACATAATATGCGAAATAAGGTAGATAACAATCTTTATTGATATGAAAAATTGCTACAACATACAAAAAGGGGCTCAAACGAGCCTATACAAAATGTGAACTGCCTAAGCAACCATTACATCTGTAGTACAGAAAAGTAAACTGTCAAGCGTCTTTTAAACTCGTCTTCAAAGTTTCTCCAATCTCCGCCTCATTGCTGCTCATACTAAGAGAGGGACCCACCTTAAAAAAGAGAATGAATGAAGAAGAAGGAAATAGTAAGGAAGAAATCAATGACGAAGATGGAGGGGATGAATAAAGAAGATGGAAGACATGAGTAAAGAAGGAGGAGAAGAGGAGAGAAGAAATGAAAAGAAAGAAAAGGAGCAAAAGAGGGAGAAGAGAAAGCACCAGGTCGGAACTGGTGCTGGGAAGACTATAAGGAGAGGGCGGGGGAGGGCACCAGGGAGCAAAAGAGGGAGAAACAGAAGCACTTAGCCCCTGCCTTAGCCCTGACTCCTAACACGCCGGTGCCATATTAGGTACGCTCGTGAGGAGCCGGATGGTAATGATCTTGGGTGTTCTCGACTCAGTCACGTCGAAAGTTTGACGTGACGAGTCCCTGCTTCGGATTTTGACTGAAAGAAGGATGAGGTTGATTTTGAGTCTTCGCCATCCTTGTCCCGATCGAGCCATAATGGGCTTGATTGGAACATGGCGTTTATGGGAGGGGTTTGGCTTTTGCATCCCTTGTTGTTACGGTAAAGTGTATCACGATTTAGTGTATAAACCAGTGGGTAAAATGAACCCTAGGGGAGGCCAAGTATTTCAAATCTCAGAAGGATGAAAAGGGATTCTTTACAAAAACAATAACCTCCTCCTTTCCTTCTTATACAGAGGGTGGAGCGGGAGACATTTAATAGGTTCAAATCTCCAAAGGAATCTGCCAACACAAACATGCCGGTTCCGCTTCTCCACCCCATCAAAACAAACCGCCAAATTAAAGTAGTCTCGTAAATAGTGGTCATTAAAAGCACGTTTTGGAATACCCAAACGATAAGAACGCGTCAAGCGCGAAATCAAAAAACCGTCTCATAGACCGGTGCATTTCTTGGACAGATGAAGAGCCGCCAGCATTATTAATAGGCCAAATTGATTGGGCCGTAGGACGAGGTTGGACATCACCAAAACCCCCCTTTCCAACCAAGAGGTTGGACAGCCGGGTTTTGAGGGGCTATTGTGGGGCCCAAATGATCTATGGGCCAGGCCCATCTACCCAGGGAGAATCCAGAGGCCCAAGCCGAGGAGAGCTATGGCCCAAGCTCGACAAAATAGCCTTTGGATACCGCCGAGGACAGCTCAATCCTCGGCAGACCCAAAGTCCCCCCAAAGAAGAAATAAGGGTAAAGACGGTATAGGACTGAAACTTGGAAGAAAGATCTAAAATATCAAGGGAAAGCTGCTGTTACTGCCATTTAATGCTCTGAACCTGACAGAGCCGTACTCTTTGGCTTTTACAACCACCCCTAACGACTTTGAATATGGGCTGATGGGACAAGTATCAATTTTGGAAAGGTTGACCTTATACGTGGACGAAGGACAATAAACGCAGGGAAATATAAAAGGAAAAAGGAGGAACCTAAAGAGGGGGTTGGGAAAAATGGCCAAAAACCAGAGCCTCCCAGCCCACCTCCAGGAGAAAGACTCCAGGGGTGTAGGAAAACTTAGCTTGTACGAACACCGCGAAAAACCCACCGCCTATCAATCAAGGCCTAGCCTTCCAAACCCACGCTCTACAAATGATATTGTTAGGGGCCTTTTCACGTGCGAACCCAACACCGTTACGGTCCGCCACGAATCGCGTCCTTACACTACTATTTTGGAATTTTATATTCATCGTTATTTTTCATTTTTCTCATTGTCATGCATGCAAAATCACATTAAAGTACTATTATTTGTAATTTTAAATATTAAAAATAACAATTAAATACTTTTAAATAATCAAAATACTATTTCAAGATAGCATCAATAACAATATACCAACAATAGGTTCAAAATTGTGTCTCCATGTATATTAAATACTTTATTAATTGTGTATACATTTTCTAAAAGTTACTTTGATAAAAGTCCTTCATACATTTCAACCTACCTTATTTCTATTTCTCTTCAAAATTTGCTTTAAAATCCATTTTTACAACATTACTTGGGACAATTTTTCCCTTTGGTTGGCTTTAGCACCTATGTTTCAAATAAAATTATTCCTAAACTAGGTTGTCAATGAATTGAAAATAATATTAATTTTTTACATATGCTTTTGTATTTTCTATTTTTCCATTACATAATTTCATCTAATTATGCTTCATTTTTCCCTATCATCTAGGAAAATTTATAGAGCTATGGAACTTTGGCCCACCAAGCTGTGTGTGTGAATATTGTAATGCAATATTATGGTACGAAGAGAGGAATCGTAAATCCAAAAACACAAAGAATCCTAAATTCTCAATATGTTGTCGAGAGGGTAGGGTGAAGCTACTTTTGTTGAAATCACCACCTCCTGAGCTTCAAGAACTCCTACAACATTCAGAACATTACAAGGCTAATATAAGGAGGTTCAAATCCATGTTTGCAATGACTTCTATGGGAGGAAATGTTAATATCCATGCTAATGAAGGACGAGACCCTTACATCTTTCGATTGATTGGGCAAAACCACCACAGAATTGGGTCGTTACTTCCAGTTGTTGGAAAAGAACCATCTTTTGCACAGCTATATATAAACAACACAAAAAAAGAGATTCATTACAGACTAAGTGCTTTGCCTGGACAGGAATCACAATATGACCTTGACATTGCTATAGTTCAAATATTATTAAAGATGCTTGATGAGAAGAACATCTTGGTTAAGACATTCTGTATGGCAAGGGATAGGTTCAAGGACTCTGATATGCACAATGTACGCTTGCGATTAATTGGATCGCGATCAAGTGATGGTAGGGAACAAAACATGCCTACTTGCTCTGAAGTTGTTGCTATAATTGAAGGTGATTTAAGCGATGAAAATATCCATTGTGATATTATTGTTGAGAAAAGAAGTGGATTTTACAACAAATAAATGAACTACACCCAAAATTCATGGCCATGCAATATCCATTGTTATTTCCGTATGGTGAGGATGGATTTCGAAATGAAATACTTAAAAAAGGTCTTGGTGGTGCTGTGCCTTTGACAGAAGAATATATCACTATGCAAGAATATTATGCATATCAATTACAATAGCATGAGAATGAAGGTGAAACATTGATTCTTGGTCGTAGGTTGCGACAACAATTTTTAGTAGATGCTTACACATGTGTTGAGGAGTACTGACTAATTTGGGTAAGGAATCATCAACTTCAACTGCAGATACGGGATCCCTAGAGTCTTGGTCTCAAACAACGGCAAACAGTTCGATAATAACTAGTTTAGAGATTTTTGCTTGCAACTAGGAATCAGGAACCACTACTCCTCACCCGCCCACCCTAAGGCCAACGGACAAGTTGAGATCACGAACTGATCCTTACTCAAAATCATCAAGACTTAGTTCGAAGGGGCATAGGGTATATGGCCAGAAGAGTTGCCAAGCGTACTATGGGCATACAAGACAACAGCCAGAACGCCTATAGGAGGGACGCCGTTTCATCTGACATACGGAAGCGAGGCAGTTATCCCAGTTGAGTTTAGGCTCATAAGCTCCAGAGTGGATAATCATGATGAGAGTAAGAACGATGAGGCCATGCGTCTACAGCTTGAACTAATGGACGAAGTCAGGGTGATAGCTAAACAAAGGCTAGCATGATACCAGGACCTCATGGCCAAACACTACAACTCCAGAGTCAGACACAAATACTTCCCAGTTGGGATCTCATCCTGAGGAAGGTAACGGGCACTACGAGAGATACCACCTAGGGAAAGCTCGGACCTAATTGGGAAGGGCCCTATAGAGTCACGTCATGGCAGAGGAAAAGAACCTACCACCTAGAGACATTAGATGGGCAGAAGTTACACCACCCATGGAACGTCGAGCATCTCAAGAAATACTACTAGTAGACGATAGCATGAAGGGCGCCACTCCTCATTTCCAGTTTATTTCTTTTAGTTAATTTTTATCTACAGTACTTTCTTAGCCCAAAGGGCAAGTTTTTATTCTTTTTAAGAACAATTTTTTTGCTTATGCATGAATTTATCACAATAAGAGGAGTTATTCAGATATGGCTTGTGTATGTATGCGTTTCTACAAACCCACATCCACAAGTGGATGGATCATCCCAAGGGATGCTTAAAATTATTGAGTCCACAAGTGGACAAATTCACTAAGTCCAAAAGTGGACGACTTCAAAACCACGTCCACTAGTGGACGAATCATCCCAAGGGATGCGTACAAAATAATTAAGTCCATAAGTGGACGAGTTCAAAACCACGTCCACAAGTGGATGGATCATCCTAAGGATGGACGAAGTCCTTAAATGGACGAGTTTATTACAAAGTCCTTAAGTGGACGAGTTCATTACAAAGTCTACAAGTGGACAAGTTCATTACGAAGTCATTAAGTGGACAAATTCGTTGCTAAGTCCACAAATGGACGAGTTCTTTACTAGGTCCACAAGTGGACGAATTTATCACTACAAGTGGATGAAATTCATTAAGTCCACAAGTGGACGAGTTCATCACTGCAAATGGACAAATCATCCCAAGGGGTGCTTAGAAATTGTCAAGTCCATAAGTGGATGAGTTCACTACTACGTCCATAAGTGGACGAGTTCACTAAGTCCACAAGTGGACGAGCTTATCACTAAGTCCATAAGTGGATAGAAATAATAAAGTTACAGATGGACAGATTTATTACTAAGTCTATAAATAGTCCTTAAGTGGACGAGTTTACTACTATTAAGTAGCTAATGGACTCGTCCCAAGGGTACCCAAAAATGCTAAGTCCTTAAGGGACGGGTACACCTAAGTGGATGAATGTATCCTAACATGTATGCTAGTCCCAAGGTGGAGGAATAAGAGATCAACACATAACAAGAGCATACTAAAAACGACGAATGAAAAATGTTAAACAAACGCCATAAATAAAAAGAAAGTATTTACAACAAAAGCCCAAAAACAAAAGGGCACTTAATATTGTTTGAAGATATGACGAAATACATGAAAAAGTTAAAAAAAAAAAAAAAAAAAAAAAAAAAAAAAAAAAAAAACTAGACTGAAGGATTCTAGATGTCCTAAATAGGTGGGTTCTTGTCATCTTTGGAAGGAGGATTTTAGGCGCCTTAGGTAGAAGGATTCTCGACATCTTAAGGAGGAGGATCTTCGGTAGATGGGACTAAGGGAGTGACGGGTCTCTCCAAAGCAAGCTGAGCAAGAACCTTTCGAACCCTACTCGGCATAAGTAGAGTCGTCAGTCTCCTCATCAGTGGTGTCGCCACCAACAGGGGTTGTCGGTGACTTTGGATAGGTCAAGGTTTAGGTAGACGGACCTAACCTGCTTGAGGTAGTCGTCAAACCCATCACCATAGTAGACCGCGCATGCATCAATGAAAGGCTTGGAAGCCTTGAACTCCAAGATGGCGTCAACCCTGGCCATCTCTACCTGCTCACAAAGAGCCGTCAGCTCCTTCTCCACATTCACCTTTGCCTCTTGCACCTTTACTTGGAGACTGGCGTCTTCCTTTAGCTTCTCCTTCAAAGCCGTCACCTCCTTGATAAGAGTACGGATGGCCCCCTTATATTGCTTCTACTCATTAAGGTCTTATTACACTTCCTAAGACGACTGATGACCCTTTCCTCGGCGACGCACCTATCTTGAAGCGCCTTCATTCGAACCAGTGCTTGAAAACGAGACAACCATCAACTAACGAATGAATAATAGAATAGAAGAGTTTAAGAAAAGGACGTACCCTAGAAAGGTCAAAAAGACCCAACGCCCCCAAATCCTCTGTCTCCTACTTGGCACAAGGGTCTAAGTCCATCTCCTTGATGATTGACTTAACCATATCAAAGGCATATCCCTTGTGTGTAAGAAGATGACAAGCAGTGGAGGCAAAATCAAATACTTTGGTGTCAACCCTAGCCGCCCCAACACATGAGGATTACGTGGCACTTAATTTACAGCAAACTCAATTAACTCCATCCACGGCAGTGAGGGGGGAGCAGCCAAAAAATATTAGGTCATGGAAGCGTGTTATGCGCCAACCTAGCCCTAATGAGACTGCAACTTTTGTTGAAACAAAAAGGAAGAGAAAACAAAGTACGTGCATGGAAGCTACTCCTGATTTTCCTTACAAACGGTTGCAGATCCAGAGTGACCAATCATCCTCAAGTTCAATGGTGGAGGCTGTACAGCAACCCCGCCAAGAGCCATGAGTCTCTTAGTATGGAATTTTTCGCGGGCTTGGGAACCTGGTGACAAAGAAGAAGCCTGGTGATTTAACCCGGGCACAAGATCCCTCCGTCGTGTTTATAGCCGAGACATGGACGGATGAAGTAAGGCTAAAAAAAATCAAACGAAATTTGCATTTTGATCACATGTTCTTTGTTCCACGTATTCATCGAAGGGGTGGACTTGTTTTATTCTGGAAAGAGTCGATGAACATGAAAGTTGAAACATCGTCAAAGAACCACATTGATTGCATCATCGGTAAGGGTAGCGAAGGTGCCTAGAGGTTCACTGGATTCTATGGCGAACCGATTACTCATAAAAGGCATGAATCATGGGACTTACTCCGGCAATTAAATTCCCAATTCAATCTGCCTTGGATATGCTCAGGGAACTTTAATGAGATCGTAAGGAGTACAAAGAAGAAAGGTGGTACCAATCGAAGTCATGCACAAATGCAGCTCTTTCGTGAAGCGATCGATGTGTGTGGGTTTATTGATATGGGGTTCAGAGGCAATCCATTTACTTGAAGAAAACTTTTCAGAAATGGAAATTCAATTTGGGAGAGGTTAGATAGAAGCTTGGTTAACCAGATTTGAAGGGCCAACCGTGCACCATCTGAGTTGTAGTACTTCAAACCATTCAATCTTGTTGATCTTACCCGAGCTTGTTGATTCAAATATTCCAAGCAAACCATTTCGGTACGAGGAGATGTGGCTCACTGATAAAGGCTATTCAAACACTGTCAAATCCGAATGGGGAAAGAAGAGGGTAAACAATCATGTTTCAGGTATCGTGTCCAAGATTGATGAT
Source organism: Quercus berberidifolia (assembly GCA_028535905.1). NCBI lineage: Eukaryota > Viridiplantae > Streptophyta > Magnoliopsida > Fagales > Fagaceae > Quercus > Quercus berberidifolia. The sequence continues at coordinate 91,655 of JAPQVW010000029.1, forward strand.
TGCAGAGCGGCTTTGAAAAAATGGAGTAGCAAACACTTTGGTAGTATCCGAAAGGAGTTGCAACACAAGCAGAAATTACTAGCACAGGCCGAACTGGTTGTTCTAAATACAGGTGTCAATTTTCGGTCTCGGATGCTTAGGAGTGAGGTGAATGATTTGCTGGATAAGGAGACGACGATGTGGTTCCAGCGCTCTCGGTCGTTATGGGCTATCCATGGTGATAAAAATTCAAAGTATTTTCACATGAGAGCTACATAGCGGTACTAGAAGAACAAAATTAATGGAGTCAAAAATACTTTAGGGCAGTGGTGTATGGATCCAAGGGTCATAGCTAAAGAAGTGACTGATTTCTATAGCAACCTCTACTCCTCATCTAATTCTTGTCAACCCGAGTTGGCACTAGAAGCAATAGAGGCCATTGTGACTGAAGATATGAACATAGAGCTAGTGGCAGATTTTAAAGATTGTGAAATACAAGAAGCACTTAATCAGATGCAGTGGTGACGCCACGTTCAGGTCAGGGTGTTCCATCAGATGCAGTGGCGACGCCACGTTCAGGTCAAGGTGTTCCTGGGAACACCCTGACCTAAAAAAAAAAAATTATATATAATAATTAAATTTTTTTTTATTTGTTTACCCTTAAAAAAAGATTAGGAACACCCTCAATCAAAACTAAGAACACCCTAAAAAAAAAAAACTCAAACCTCACGGTTCCTCACACAGAAATCTTCATTGAAAATGGCCGGTGGCTGGGCTTGTTCATCTTCACCAAAAGCTCAAACCTTAGATTGATGTTGATCTACCATTGATAGATCAATTTGCTTGTTGTATGAGAGACTAAGAGGTGAGATTCTCAAAAAAGAGAACAGAAACAGAGACAACGAGGATGAGAGAAAGACAACTTAAGAAGAGATCAACGTGTTTGTGTTTCTTATTATGTGGGGATGAGAGAGAGGTGAGATCTTTTATATTTTTTTAAACAAAAAATTCCACAGCCACACACCTGTTTTCATGTTACTTTGACATGTATTTTAGTTTTGAAAAATGTGTTTTAGTGTGCGTTTGTTTGCACTTTTAGGAGCTGAAAACGCGCATATTGGTAGAAAAATTGCGTTTGGCTCAGCCCAAAACGCAACTTTTTGATAAAAGCTGCGTTTTGGACTCAGGCAAAAATAACGTCCAAAACGCGCAAAATTTATGGACCTCCTGAGGTCCATAAATCAAAACGTGAATGGAGCGTTTTGATATATCCGTTGGGCTCACAGGAAATTACCAAATTACCCTCTATTAAACAACAAATCTAAAATCAAAACAACAACAGCAGTAGATTAAGAATAGAAAAAAAAAAAAATTAGAACAACAACTCTTTCTGAAACAGCAGATCAAGAACAGAAAAAAAAAATAGAACAACAACTTTTTCGAAAACAGCAGATCAAGAACAGAAAAAAAAAATTAGACCAACAACTCTTTCGGATCAACAGCAGATCAACAACAACAACAAGAAAATTAGAACAACAGCAGATCAAGACCCTCTGGCGGATCAAGAAGACTGACGAAAAAAAAGGGGGGGAGAGATTTACCGAACATCCAATCTTCCCGATCATCCAATCTTCCCGATCATCCAAGAACAAGAAAAAAAAAAAAATAGAAAAAGAAGAAGGATGAGTTCTGGAGTTGGTTCCGATCATCCAATCTTCCCGATCCAAGCACTTAAGGTTACGTTCTGGAGTTGGATGAGTTGGGTGAGTTTGGTTCCTTCGTTCGTTTTGAAGTGCTAAGAGGAAAAAATAAAAAAAGAAGAAGGAGAGCTGTGTTGTGGACCGAAGTGCTAAGAGGAAAAAAAAAGAAAAAAAAAGAAAGAGAGCTGGGAATGTTTTGGACTGAAGATGGTAGAGGAAAGAAGGAAAAAAGAAAAGAAAAGAAAAGAGTGTGGGTACGTGGGTGGATGAGAAAAAAAGAGGGGGGAAAAAAAAGAAAAAAAAAGGAAGTAAAGCCCACGTGTGTGGAGAGAAAAAAAAAAGAGAGAAAAAAAGAAATTATATCACAATATTTTCACAATAAATCTTAAGGTAAGTTATTATTAGCTAATATTGGTGAGAAAAAAATAATTTTTTTAGAAAGAGAAAAAAATAATTTTAATAGTATGTTAAAATTAAAATTAGTATCAATTTTTACCACAATATTTTTACAATACTTTCACAATAAATCTTAAGTGGTAGGTTATTATTAGCTAATATTGGTAAGAAAAAAATAATTTTTTTAGAAAGAGAAAAATTGATTTAAGTATGATGAAGTAATTGATTTAAGTATGAAACAAACTATATACATTGTCCTTTTTGGTAATTTATCCCTCAAACTGCCACTTTTATAAGTGCTAGCCAAACATTCAGCTTTTTCATTATGCACTTTTTAACAGTTTTTACCAAACACTCAGCTTTTTGAAACTCCACTTTTTCATTATGCACTTTCAACAAAACTCCACTTTTTCATTATGCACTTTTACAAAAAGCTGAACCAAACTCACCCTTAGACTAGTTGAATACCTGCTACTTTCTCCAAAAAAAAGTTGAATACCTGCTTTTTTTTTTAATGAAATAAACGTTACTTTTTGAAGGCCTTTGAATGTATATAAATATAATACATGTAATGTTATTAATAGTTTCAACCTCATCAAAATAATAATAATAATAATAATTTATTAATAGTTTCAACTCTGTGCTACGGATGAATAGAATATCTTATATATTAGTAGTTTGGTTAATAGATTAATAGTTTGGCTAATTATATTAATAAATTACAAATTTAACAGAATATCTTAAATAATTAGAGGATATTTATTAATTTTTGTAGTAAATTATGAGAAATATCTTCTAATCTTTAATAAGATATATTTTTAACATCTTTAAATATTGTTTTTGTTAAGATTGTTAAAATTTACGTAATTATTTTATTTATTTTCTTATTAATTAATTATTAGATTAATTATGACATCGTCACGGTTTGACTGAGAAACAAATTTTTCTATTTATTAAATTGTGTAATTTATGCTTGTCAAGGAACACCCTGAAAAAAATTTCTGGAGTCACCACTGATCAGATGGCACCATTAAAGTCTCTGAGTCCGAACGGCATGCCACCACTCTTCTTCCAACACTTTTGGGATTTGGTGGGTAAGGAAATTTCATCCTCTGTCTTATCCTTCTTAAATTCGGCCACACTACCTGAACACCTTAATCACACTTTTATCACCTTGATTCCAAAAGTAAAAAAACTCTGAATTGGTCTCTGAATTTCGCCCCATAAGCTTATATAATGTGGTGTACAAAATATTCTCCAAAGTGCTAGCCAATAGGTTGAAGAGGATTCTCCCTAAAAACATCATCGAACACCAAAGTGCCTTTACAAAAGACCATCTAATATCAGATAATATTCTTATTGCTTTTGAGTCCCTTCATTGCGTGCAAAACCATAAATCTGAAAAAGATGGCTATGTGGCACTCAAGCTAGATATGAGTAAGGCTTATGACCGAGTAGAATGGGCTTTCTTAGAGGGAATTATGAGAAAATTGGGATTCAATAAAAAATGGATCACTCTCATAATGGTTTATGTATCCACAGTCACATACTCTATTCTCATCAATGGTGTTCCTACGGGTTTTATTAGACCATCAAGGGGAATAAGACAAGGCGATCTCCTCTCTCCATTTTTTTTTCTCCTATGCATTGAAGGTCTTCATGGATTAATCACCCAATCAGCCTTGAGAGGTGATATTCATGGGGTTTTTTTGTGTAGGAGAAGCCCTTCATTAACCCATCTTTTATTTGCAGACGATAGCTTGTTGTTTTGCAAATCTAATGCGGAAGAGTGCCAAAAAGTGTTGGAAGTTTTGCAAGTCTATGAGATGAGCTTAGGTCAACAAATAAATAAAGCCAAAACCACAATGTTTTTTAGCAAATCTACCAAAGAAGACCAGAGGGATTCAATCAAGAATACTTTGGGAGTGACCGAAATCCGACATTGTGAGAAGTATTTGGGGTTGCCTTCTCTAGTAGGAAGAAATAAAAAAATCCAGCTTCAACTATATTAAGGAGCGTGTGTGGCGAAAACTACAAGGGTGGCAAAAGAAGCTTCTTTCTCAAGTCGGTTGGGCGAGGAATATTAATTAACGCAGTTGTCCAAGCAATCCCAACTTATACCATGAATTGCTTCAAGCTCCCTATTGGTCTTTGTGAGGAGATAGAGGGGTTTATTTGGAAATTTTGGTGGGGACAAAAAGGAGAACGGTGGAAAATCCATTGGGTAAGATGGGGTGAACTTTGTAAGCCTAAAGGTGAGGGTGGAATGGGGTTTAAGGATCTTGCTTTGTTTTCTTGTATTTTTGTGGGATTTTATTGACCCGATGGGAAAAAAAGTCTGACTTTGTCGCTGAAATCATTGCCCCTACAATAATGTTAAAACTTAAAGCACGGCACGACATCTGGGGGTGTACGTAGACTTAGTACAATAAAGGAGGAAGACAATGAAGATTTTCTTCAACATTGCGTGGCTCATATGACACGATGGAAAACTACAGCAAGGAAAGCTATAGATTTATTAAACTGAGTACATTATAATGCAAAGACCGGATCGATGGTGCAACTAAAAGTCTAAAACATTATTTTTGATAGTCTGATCTCTATTCTAGAAGGAGGTATAATAGGCTTTCAACGATAGTGTAAGGACACGATTCGTGGCGGACCGTAACAGTGTCGGGTTCGCACGTAAAAAGGCCCAAACAATATCATTTGTAGAGCGTGGGTTTGAAAGGCGAGGCCTTGGTCACCAGGCGGTGGGTTTTTTGTGGTGTTCATACATGGTTAAGTTTCCTTCACCTCTGGAGTCTTTCTCCTGGAGGTGGGCTGGGAGGCTCTGGTTTTTGGCCATTTTTCCCAGCCCCTTCTCTAGGTTACTTATTTTTCCTTTTATACTCGCCTGCGTTCACTGTCCTTCGTCCACGTATAGGGTCAACCTTTCCAAGGCTGATACTTGTCCCATCAGTCCATACCCAAAGTCGTTGGGGGTGGTTGTTAAAGCCAAAGAATGCGGCTCTGTCAGGTTCAGAGTATTGAATGGCAGTTAGGGCAGCTTTCCCTGGATATTTTAGATTTTTCTTCCAAGTTTTAATCCTATACCGTTTTTGCCCCTCTTTCTGGTGGGATTTTGGGTCTGCCGAGGACTGAACTGTCCTCGGCTGTATCCCAAGGCTATCTTGGGTTTTATACTATCGAGCTTGGGCTATAGCCCTCCTCGGCTTAGGCCTTTGGACTCCCCACGGGTAAATGGGCCTGGCCCATAAATTATTTGGGCCCCACAATAGTCCCTCGAAACCCTGCTGTCCAACCTCTTGGTTGGAAAGGGGGGTTTTGGTAACACCAAGCCTTTATTATGGCCCATTCAATTCGGCCTATCAATAATGCTGGCGGCTCTTTATCTGCCCAGGAAATGCACCGGTCTACGAGACAGTCTTTTGATTTTACTCTTGATGCGTTCTTGTTGTTTGGGTATCCAAAACGCGCTTTTAATGACCTCTATTTACGAGACTACTTTAATTCGACGGTTTGTTTTGATGAGGTGGAGAAGTGGAACCGGCATATTTGTGTTTGGAGATTCCTTTGGAGATCTGAACCTATTAAATGCCTCCCGCTCCACCCTCTGTATAAGAAGGAAGGTAGGAGGTTATTGTTTTTGTAAAGTGTCCCTTTTCATTCTTCTGAGATTTGAAATACTTGGCTTCCCCTAGAGTTTATTTTACCCACTAGTTTATACACTAAATCGTGATACACTTTACCATAACAACGAGTAATGAAGGAGCCATACCCCTCCCGTAAACGCCACGTTCCAATAAAGCTCGTAATGGCTCGGTCAGGGCAGGGATGGCGAAGACTCAAAATCAACCTCACCTTTCTTTCAGCCAAAATCCGAAGCAGGGACTCGTCACGTCAAACTTTCAGCGTGACTGAGTCGAGGACACCCATCATCAGTACCAACCGCTCTCTCATGAGCATACCTAATATGGCACCAGTGTGTTAGGAGTAAGGACTGAAGCAGGGACCAAGTGCCCCTGCTTCTTCCTCTCTTCGTTCACTGGCGCCTCCTTCTGTCTCTCTTTCTTCTTCTTTCCACCACCAGATCCATCCTGGTGCTTTTCCTTCTCCCTCTTTTGCTCATTTTTCTTTCTTTTCATCTCTTCTCTCTTCTTCTCCTCCTTCTTTTCATTCATTTCCTCCATCTTCTTCATTCATCTCCTCCATCTTCTTCCGAAGAAGGTCCTTCTCTCGATATGGGCGCTACTGAGGCAGAGTTTGGAAGGACTTCGGAGACGAGTTTAAAAAGAGACCTGACTGTTTACTTAATGTATTGTTTTTTTTGTTTTTATTGTTTTGGCAATCTACCTTTTGTATAGGCTTGTTTAAGCCCCTCTTTGTACGTTGTAATACATCTTTGTATTAATGAAAATTGTTATCACTTTATTTCACATACTCTATCTCTATATTTCCGGAATGATAAAGCAATGAATAGACATACAATCTTGTGAATGAAAATTTTTTTTTTTAAACTGTGGCCGACGTCTAGGAACAAAGTCCCGGTTAATAGAAAGATCTTGCTCTGCACTTATAAAAACAACTCGGCTTAATAATATTAAATCAAACAAAAGATACTTAGGGCTGAAACTCCCATTAGGCAGGAAAAGAAAGGACATTATGATGGGTCTACTGAGTCGGTCTGGCACCATACCGCCGACCTTAGAGTACAATACTTGGGGCCATAATCCCTTATCCAAGAGAAAGGCGCTATTATGTATTGATAAGTGCTGTTTCGGCATATTAATATAGCATTTGAATCAATGACACTTAGGGCCAAAATGCTTGCTAAGAAAGAGATATCACCATAACCTTAATAGAGTTGTTTGGCACAACAATGCCGACCTGTAAAAAAAAACGATACTTACCCCAAAACTGGCCGAGATGATAGCTCAATGCACGATGTGGTGTAGAAAGTAACCATCCGAGGACATATCACCCGCAAAATGAACAGCCCCCCTAGGCTACTAAATAGTGACGCGTTTCAACATCTTCTTAACACTCCTATTGGCATTAACCTTTTACAGTTTTTGAGCCGAGGACTGTGCAACTTAGAATTGTCATTAAGTAGCCAACCTCACAAAAACTCAATCTTCTTTTCATCCAAGAAATTGGCTACCCAAGTAGTTGGTTTCCCCATAGGCTTGAGTCCGAGGACCATGCAATACCTTGGTTCTGTCCAAAACCCAGTTTTCTCATCCAAGTAGTTGGTTTCCCCATAGGCTTGAGTCCGAGGACCATGCAATGCCTTGGTTCTGTCCAAAACCTAGTTTTCTCATCCAAGTAGTTGGTTTCCCCACAGGCTTGAGTCCGAGGACCATGCAATGCCTTAGTTCTGTCCAAAACCTAGTTTTCTCATCCAAGTAGTTGGTTTCCCCACAGGCTTGAGTCCGAGGACCATGCAATGCCTTGGTTCTGTCCAAAACCTAGTCATCCAAGTAGTTGGTTTCCCCATAGGCTTGAGTCCGAGGACCATGCAATGCCTTAGTTCTGTCCAAAACCTAGTTTTCTCATCCAAGTAGTTGGTTTCCCCATAGGCTTGAGTCCGAGGACCATGCAATGCCTTGGTTCTGTCCAAAACCTAGTTTTCTCATCCAAGTAGTTGGTTTCCCCACAGGCTTGAGTCCGAGGACCATGCAATGCCTTAGTTCTGTCCAAAACCTAGTTTTCTCATCCAAGTAGTTGGTTTCCCCATAGGCTTGAGTCCGAGGACCATGCAATGCCTTGGTTCTGTCCAAAACCTAGTCATCCAAGTAGTTGGTTTCCCCATAGGCTTGAGTCCGAGGACCATGCAATGCCTTGGTTCTGTCCAAAACCTAGTTTTCCTCATCCAAGTAGTTGGTTTCCCCATAGGCTTGAGTCCGAGGACCATGCAATGCCTTGGTTCTGTCCAAAACCTAGTTTTCCTCATCCAAGTAGTTGGTTTCCCCATAGGCTTGAGTCCGAGGACCATGCAATGCCTTGGTTCTGTCCAAAACCTAGTTTTCCTCATCCAAGTAGTTGGTTTCCCCATAGGCTTGAGTCCGAGGACCATGCAATGCCTTGGTTCTGTCCAAAACCTAGTTTTCCTCATCCAAGTAGTTGGTTTCCTTATAGGCTTGAGTTCGAGGACCATGCAATGCCTTGGTTCTGTCCAAAACTTAGTTTTTCTTTTGGCGCTGGAACTTGGCTTTAAGGGAGTTAGCTCCTCGGCCAAGCCCCTAGAATTATCCGCGCGATTAACGCTGACAAGCGTAGCCCCTAATCAAGAAGCATAGCCCCTAGCGGAACTTTATTCTAAAACTCTATAACCAGTTGTCAGAAATGACAAAGGAACTCTCTCGACCCACCGCCTATGGCAACACACAAGCCTTCCCCACAGACGGCGCCAATTGTAAGGACACGATTCGTGGCGGACCGTAACAGTGTCGGGTTCGCACGTAAAAAGGCCCAAACAATATCATTTGTAGAGCGTGGGTTTGAAAGGCGAGACCTTGGTCACCAGGCGGTGGGTTTTTCGTGGTGTTCATACATGGTTAAGTTTACTTCACCCCTGGAGTCTTTCTCCTGGAGGTGGGCTGGGAGGCTCTGGTTTTTGGCCATTTTTCCCAGCCCCTTCTCTAGGTTACTTATTTTTCCTTTCATACTCGCCTGCGTTCACTGTCCTTCGTCCACGTATAGGGTCAACCTTTCCAAGGTTGATACTTGTCCCATCAGTCCATACCCAAAGTCGTTGGGGGTGGTTGTAAAAGCCAAAGAATGCGGCTCTGTCAGGTTCAGAGTATTGAATGACAGTAAGGGCAGCTTTCCCTGGATATTTTAGATTTTTCTTCCAAGTTTTAATCCTATACCGTTTTTGCCCCTCTTTCTGGTGGGATTTTGGGTCTGCCGAGGACTGAACTGTCCTCGGCTGTATCCCAAGGCTATCTTGGGTTTTATACTATCGAGCTTGGGCTATAGCCCTCCTCGGCTTAGGCCTTTGGACTCCCCACTGGTAAATGGGTCTGGCCCATAAATTATTTGGGCCCCACAGATAGTATTTCTAGAAGGAGGTATAATAGACTTTCAACTATTTATTAGCTAGAATGCAAAACATTCTATATATTTTAGTATAAGAATTTTTTTTTTTTTTTTTTACATACTTATTTTTCAAAACATTTCATATTAGATTACTTATTTTACACTACATTAAATATCAATTTTTCATGATTTTTTTAATTGTTTCTTTTTCTTCACACATAATAATCATCATTCACTCTCTTCCTTTAGCCTCGTGATATGAAAAGAAAGAATAAAAAATTATATGCAGAATAAATATTGTCAATTTAATTTTACACAACTGCTGCAGAAACCTTGCGAATTTACACATATTAACTTGCGACTGATATGGGTAATTTTGAAGATTGAATTTATAAAATTAATACAATTTTTTTTTTTTTAATTTTGCATTGATTGATGCAAATGCTCTCAAATGTGAACACAATGCGGCAGAGCATAGAATATGCTTTCAGGGTAATGGACTATTTGAGGTCTGTTTTGAAAACGTAATAAGAAAATGACGGAGGGGAAATGTTGGACAAAGTGTAATGGAAAATTATTTAAGAGGTCATGAGTCATGACTCATGAATGAGAGAATTGAAGAATGTATTAAGTGAATGAATTGTAGATAAAATAAGACAAAGAGAATGGATTTGAAAAGTCGAATATTACAGAAAAAATGGAGAGCAAAAGTGGCTACTGATTAAGAAGTTATGAAGAGAATTGAATAATTATTAATGTTTTTTTATAAGATAATAATTTTTCTTAAGTGGTAGTCCCGTAGTGTGAAAGAATTTCCAGGGAAAAGATGTCAAAAACTAAATAGTTCAGGGCCTGTTTTTACGATTACAAACTAAAAGGGTTAAAGGCAATATCAATGCTAGTGACAAAAAAGCAAAAGAAAACAACATCAAATGATAGTTAGAATTTGTTTTACTCTGATCCATATTGCTAACAGAGAATGTGTAAAGTCATGACTCCACCTATAAACAGTTCAAGATTTTATTTTTATTTTGAAATGTAGGTTTGTTGATCATTTGGATTTTATTTTTAGAATTATTGGTTAATTAGGATTGTATTTTTTGTAATTCAATAAATGACTTTCTTTTTTTTTTTTCTTTTTTTTTGATAGGAAATCACACAACATAATATTAATCAAACAACAATAGCATTTACATCATGAAGAACTGCTAATTCTAAGAAACTAGGACAATTCTCCATCCACATACACTGATTAACTAGACCATATAATTAGATGGCGATTTTGTCTCTCACCATCTGACCTCATTGGCTTCTACCCAAAGCAAATAACTGTCTTATGACAACTGTGACAGTTGTCTCATGATAGCTGTCACAGCTTTTCCTAACAGTTGGGATAGCTTTTTCAGAACAACTGTGACAGTTGACCCAGCAACCTGAGCATTATTGATTTTTCCACATTTGGCTAAAACCAAAACCAACTATTGAAACTACCTTTCCCTTGCTAAAATACCTTCCTTTTCTATTGCTCTTTCCCCAATAGCTTTTACCCGAAATAGCAAGAATACCTTAAAGCTAAACATACCATTTTTAGCCAAATCTTAAGATGGATTCTCTGAAGATCCATTGCTGTTTAAGACAGATTTTGGCTGAGATTATTTGCTAAAATACCCCTTCATCAACACCTCAAGGGGGACACTAATGGAGAACAACTCTCTCGTAAGCTTCCCTATTCTTTCTCCTTTTGATTATCTTTTGAAGCTCTTAATGAAGTTCTAAGTTTTTGAGTTTTTTAGTTTCTAAATTAGGGACTAAACTCTTCAGCCCTTAACTCATAAATACCCTTCATAATCCCTTATACAATCCTAGCAGTAAATCTCAGCAGCTTTGCTAAACACACTACAATACTATTACTCTCTTATACTCATTATCTCACTCTCCATATTCAAAAAATACATATATCTTACTGTCCATATCCCTAAACATCTCTTTTTTCACTTCCCATAAACACATCTCAATACTCTTCTACACCATTACATATATCACATCACAACTCTTCTAAACTCCACTCTCATACTCTCTCACTCTGAAGTTCTACTGTTTTGCTGCCTATAAACACATCTCAATACTCTTCTACACCTATCTTACTGCTCTTATCTCCAAATACCTGAACACATCTCCATGTTCTTCTCTTACAAAATCTTTCCTCTTGGAAAGCAATCTCTACAACTTTTCTAGCAGTTATAATCTCATATTTTTTACTATCTTTAACCTCCATATCTCTCATACTTCCATATATCATATATATTATGCATACTACATCCCATAATACATCTATATCTTTTACCATCTCCACACTTCTCAAGAGATATCAAACACTCATACTAAAAGCCCTTTTCATGAAAGGCATGAACTTCTATTACTAAAGCCCTTCTCCTAGAAGGCCCCAAGATCTCATATCAAAAAGCCCTTCTCTTAAAAGGCACAAGTACTCCATACAAAAGCCCTTTTCACGAAAGGCAACACTATTCATAACTTCACAACAACTAAAAGAGCATTGTCAAAAGTGAAACTCATTTAAGTGCATGATAAGAGGAGCAAGCTTAGCCAGCCCCTCCACACAGCTAGGCCTACTCTCTCTCCCTCCAGTTGCACCCATTTTTCCCCTTCAATCTTGAAGTTATCATAGCAAATTTCCTCTCTACCACTGGGGTCACTCTGCTGGAATATTATTAACTCATAGAAGCTGTACAGCTGGGCTGCAAACCATACAAAGATAAGTGACTTTGCTTCCATATCATTAAATTTACATCATTGAGTATATGATTACTTCACATTTAAATATGTATTACTTTATTCCAACTACTAATCAAAGCTATTATATCAAACACATATTACATAATTATTCAACCATTATCGTGATTCTTAGATTTTGGCTTTAATGATTTTGTAGGCTTAAAAATATGCCGGTAGCCGTTGGACCACGTGGCTCAATGTTGAGTTCCGGACGCAACTCCCCAAAAAGAACCTAGGCCTAGTAAGGTTAACCCTTCAATGGACCACACATGGCTGGGCAACCGAAAAAGGCCCTCGAACAGTCTTTATATCCAAAACTGTAGGGAATTTAAGTTTCTCCCACCTGCAGAGAAAACAGACCAATATGAAGAACTTGAATATTTGTGCATAGGGAATAGCTATGATTTCCTAATATCCCTCCCATTAAGCTTCTTTCCAAATCTTGGAACTCTTTCTATCTGGGATTATGCAAATCTAGAATCCTTTTCAATGCCAGAGGAAATTCAGGAAATCCCCACGTCTCTTGAGGCCTTGGAGATCAGGGATTGTCCTAAGTTAGTGTCCTTTCCAAAAGGAGGATTGCCTGCCCCAAAACTAACATCCATTTGGTTCTCCAATTGCAAGAATCTCAAGGAATTGACTCATTAGTTGCACATACTCATTTCTCTGCATTCAATGTTTATAAATAATTGTCCAGAACTTGTGTCACTTTCAGAAGCAGGTTTGCCTTCAAAACTAAGTTTACTCAGTATCACTTTCTGCAATAAACTCATGCTTGGGAAGGAGTGGGGTTTGCAAAAGCTTGCATGTCTTAGTCGGTTGGAGATTGAAGGCGGATGTAAAAATGTGGTGTCATTTCTAGAAGAGAATTTACTACCCAACAATCTCAAATCTCTACTCATCGGTGGACTTTTGAATCTCAAAAATTTGAACTACAAGGGGCATCAACATCTTTCTGGTCTCAAGACATTGGAGATTAGTTGCTGTAATAGACTTCGGTCCTTACCAGAAGAGGGTCTTCCATCCTCACTGTCTTTCGTCTGCATTAAAGAGTGCTCTTTGTTGAAATCAAAACTCCAAAATAAGACTGGAAATATTTGGTCCAATATAGCTCACATTGCTTGCATAGAAATTGATGAGGAAGTAATCTCATAAGCAAGTCTTTCAGCAAGGTACCTTTTCTACATTTAGATTAATGACAATTTGAATTGCTAGACATAAATTCAATTTACTGTACATTGTGAAATAGCTATTGCACTTGCTAATAATCTTTTCTTTCTATCCTGCATAATCTTGGGCTATTTTGAAGACTCGTTAGGCCAACAGTAGTTGCTTAAGTTTCTACATTAAGTTCATCTACAAATATTCATATTGTTTTGTTTCGAGATCAGTCAATGACTCAATAGTACATTGTTGCGGGCTTTGTTGGAAGTGGTAAACCAAAAGGTGCCTCTTGATATTTCATAACAGTTTGTGTCTTTTGTTTTTCCATAATTGTTTGTGTCTTTTGTTTTTCCATAATTGTTTGTATCTATTGTCATTCCATAATGTTTGTGTCTTTAAGTCTTCCACATTCTAGAATTTTCTGTTATGAAACAAAGAGTCATGACAATAATGATAGCTCTTGTAACTTCACCCTATAAAAGGGGATAGATGTATGATGTGAAAGTGTGTGAGAGAAAAAGTTGTAGTGAGCTCTCAAGGCAGTAGCCTAATCTCTTTGTTTATGATTTTGAAGTACTCTAATAAAATTTTCTTTCCTCTCTTTCTTGTGAGTACTTTGTTGAATTTTAAGTCAAGGCTTTATAAAGCCAACAAAGTGGTATCAGAGCCAAGTTCTTAGAGCCTAGAGTTTTTGTCTACACCATTAGTGAAGATGTCTTCTAATGTGGTGCAACCACAAATTCCTAAATTGATGAAAGAAAATTATGAGAGCTGGCAGATTTAAATGAAAGCGTTGTTTGGATCATAAGAGCTATGGAAGCTCGTCACTGATAGGTATGTAGAACCCACAAGTGAGCAAGGAGCCACCTACAACGCAGAGCAAAAGAATTTGCTCAAGGATTAGAGGAAGAAAGATAAGAAGGCACTATTTCTACTCTATCATGGGGTGGATGAGTCAACTTTTGAGAAAATTGCCAAAGTAGAGTCAAGTAAAGAAGCATGGGAGATTCTTGGCATTTTTTTTCAAGGATGTCGATCGTGTGAAAAGAGTTCATTTGCAAACTCAACCTGTCGAGTTTGAAGTTGCTCAAATGAAAGATGGCGAAACTATTTTTGATTATTTTTCACGATTGCTTGTAATTGTTAATCATTTGAAAAGTAATGGAGAGAGTATTGAAGATGTTCATGTGGTGGAGAAAATATTAAGATCTCTTGAAAATAAATTTGAGCATGTCGTGAACATTCAAAGGCAGATCTGCTCATAGATGTGGAGGTAATAGAAATGTTCAATGTTTCAACTGCAACAAATTTGGAAATTATGCATCAAATTGCTAGTACAATATATCTGAGGAGCATAATGAACAATCTAATCTTGTTGAGGCATCAAATGTTGAAAAAGAAGAATGTAGACTTCTTTTTGCACAAGAGGAGGAAAATAATTCACAAGAGGTGTGGTATCTTGATTCTGGAGCTAGCAACCACATGAGTGGAAAAAAGGAGCTCTTTGTTGAACTTGTTGAAGGTGTTCAAGGTGATGTATGTTTGAGAGACTCATCCAAATTGCCCATAAAAGGTAAAGGAAAAATTAGAATATGTCAAAGGAATGGTGTTTTGCAATTTATCTCCAATGTGTACTATGTGCCCAACATGAAAAGCAATATTCTTAGTATTGGGCAACTCCTAGAAAACGGGTATATTATACCCATGGAGAAACTCTCTCTTGTTTTGAAGGATGCTGAAGGAAGGCTTGTTGCAAAAGTTCAAATGAGTCACAATCATATGTTTCCACTCCATCTTAGCTCAACAATGGAGAAATGTTTCCATGGGCTTGTAAAAAATGAGTCATGGAAGTGGCATCTTCACCTTGGGCATCTCAATTTCAGTGGGCTTAAACTATTATCCACATCAAGCATGGTGCATGGATTGCCTAGTATTGAAAAGCCAGAATATGTATGTGAGATATGCACTCTTGGCAAGCAACAAAGAAGTCCTTTTCCAAGTAGGAGATCATGAAGAGCACCTAACCCATTAGAACTGGTGCACACGGATATTTGCGGTCCATTTGATCCAATTTCTGTTGAAGGTAACAAATATTTCATCTCCTTTATTGATGATTTCAATAAAAAACGATGGGTTTATCTTATCAGAGAAAAATCTACAACTTTCACTATATTCAAAAGTTTCAAGGCACATGTTGAAGTGGAAAGTGGTTGTAAGATCAAAATACTTAGATCTAACAGAGGTGGTAAGTACGCCTCAAATGAATTTCGAGATTATTGCAGGAAAAATGGCATCAAGCAACAGTTTACAACTGCATACACACCACAACAAAATGGCATTGCAGAGAGGAAAAATCAAACAATCCTTGATATGACAAGGACCATGCTTAAAGAAAAATGTTTGCCAAAGAATTTCTGAGTAGAAGCAGTGGCATGTACAACCTATTTACTCAATCGATGCCTTTCAAAAGTTGTCAAAAATATGACACCACAAGAGGCGTGGAATCGCCACAAACCAAGTGTGTCACACTTAAGAATTTTTGGGTGTATTGCATATGCTCAAGTGACTAAGACTAAGAGAAAGAAGTTGGATGATCGTGGGGAGAAATGCATCTTCATTTGGTATAGTGAAGAGTCAAAAGCTTACAAACTCTACAATCCACTTACCAACAAAGTAGTGGTGAGTAGAGATGTCATTTTCAGTGAAGAAGAGTTATGGGGATGGAATGATGACATCACAAGTAAAGAGAAGCCACTTGAGTTAGAAGGGCAAGAAGAAGATGTGAATTATAAAGGTTCAGAGAGACCTTCCTCAACACCCCACCACTATGCGTCATCAACAGGCACTTCATCAATTCGAAGCCCAGGTAGCATTTCTCCATCTCCAACACCAATCAAAATGAGAGGCATAGAAGATATCTATGCACAAACTGAAGAGACAAATCTCTTTTGTTTTTATGTGGACCATAAGCCTTTTACTTTCAAAGAAGTTGTGAAAGAGAATTGTTGGAGGAATGCCATACAAGAAGAAATTTATGCCATTGAGAAAAACAACACTTGGGAATCGACTACACTTCCTCCAGGTCAAACAACCATTGGTATGAAATGGGTGTATAAGATTAAGCACATAGCTGATGGGAGAATTGAGTGCTATAAGGCAAGACTTGTAGCTAAATGTTACAAGCAAAAGTATGGGGTAGACTATGAAGAAGTCTTTGCTCCAGTAGCAAGAATTGACATAGTGAGGATGTTGATTTCTCTTACAGCACATCATAGTTGGAAAATATACCAATTAGATGTTAAATTGGCATTCTTAAATGGCATACTTGAAGAAGAGGTGTATGTAGAGCAGCTTGAAGGTTTTGTGGTTGAAGGAGAAGAAGACAAGTTGTATCATTTGAAGAAAGCTTTATATGGGCTAAAGCAAGCTCCTCGAGCTTGGAATTCTCGTATTGATAGCTATTTTCAAGGAAGTGGTTTTGTCAAGTGTCCTTATGAGCATGCAGTCTACATTAAGAAGAATGCCCATGGTGAAATTCTTATAGCTTGCCTTTATGTTGATGATTTGTTATTCATAGGTAACAGTCAGCAAATGTTCCATGAGTTTAAACAGGTTATGTTCAAGGAGTTCGAGATGACCGACTTTGGACTTATGTCATTTTTCCTTGGGATTGAGGTACGATAGCAACTGAATGACATTTTCATATGTCAGAAAATATATGCAAAGGAATTGCTTGACAAATTTAATATGAAAAATTGCAATGCTGCCAATACAACTGTTGTAGTGGATCTAAAATTGACAAGAGAAGGGAAAATTATAGATCCAACTCTATTTAGGAGTTTGATTGGAAGTTTAAGGCACCTTTCAATCACAAGGCCAGACATTTTTTATAGTGTTGGTCATTTGAGCAAAATTATGGAGAAACCAAATGAATCTCACTGGCTTGCAGCAAAGAGGATCCTAAGATATATAAAAGGTACCATGGATTTTGGTCTTTTATATTCATATAATAATGATGCCACATTATATGGATATTCAGATAGTGGTTGGGGAGGTGATCAAGATGAAAGGAAGAGAACTATTGGATCAACAGTTTTCTATCTTGGATCAACAGCTTTCACTTGGATGTCCAAAAAGCAGAGTATTGTAGCTTTGTCAACATCTGAAGCTGGATATGTGGTAGCATCCTCTTCTGTTTGTGAAGCAATATGGTTGAAGAATTTATTAAAAGAATTTGATCATCCACAAGAAGAATCCATAATTATTTATGTGGATAACAAGTCTACCATAGAACTTTCTAAAAATCCAGTTCAACATGGAAGGAGCAAACATATTGACATGAAGTATCATTTCTTGAGAGATTATGTGAAACAGAAAGTTGTGAAGCTCCAGTATTGCAATACAGAAGAGCAAGTAGCAGACATTTTTATAACCAAACCCTTACTAGTTGATAGATTCAGAAGATTGAGGACATGCTTGGTGTGAAGATGCTTTTGATTTAAGGGGGAGTTTTGGAAGTGGTAAACCAAAAGGTGCCTCTTGATATTTTATAACAGTTTGTGTCTTTTGTTTTTCCATAACTGTTTGTGTCTATTGTCATTCCATAACGTTTGTGTCTTTGAGTCTTCCACATTCTAGAATTTTCTGTTATGAAACAAAATGTCATGACAATAATGATAACTCTTGTAACTTCACCCTATAAAAGGGGATAGATGTATGATGTGAAAGTGTGTGAGAGAAAAAGTTGTAGTGAGCTCTCAAGGCAGTAGCCTAATCTCTTTGTTTATGAGTTTGAAGTACTCTTATAAAATTTTCATTCCTCTCTTTCTTGTGAGTACTTTGTTGAATTTTAAGTCAAGGCTTTATAAAGACAATAGGCTTTCCAACTCTAATTTTTCTAAACAAGTTTGAAGAATTTATTACAAGGATTAATTGTCTTCAGATCAAAGCGGTGTGGTATATCTTAGAATTGAAGAACTAGTTTTTCATATAATTTCCACAAACACTGAAAGATAATTTCCACAATGTTTCATATACACAATCAAACTCTGTAAAATGAAACATTTTACTGAAAATGCTTTTAGCATAATGATACCATTTTACAGCAAAACAAACAAAATGTTAAGAGTGTTTATTTGCCAAGTGTGAGAGTGCCTGATGTAGGTTTGTTGATCATTTGGATTTATTTGGGTTTATTAGTTAATCAAGATACTATTTTTGTGATTCAATAAATGACTTTATTATACTCTTATGGAGACAAATTTGCATGATTACATGTGTGTTCCTATACTTTCTTTTGAACATTTTTTCAATCCCTCTAGTTAACTTAAGTTTGTTCAAGGAATCAAGAGACCACGTCCTTTGTAGGAGTAAGCAGCCTCGCCATCACAATCACATCGCAAAACTATCCCTGAGTGTTGCTAACAAAGTCGGCATTGACGCCATGTTACACCATCACAACTACTTGAGTTATGCTGATGCCACAACTTGTGCTACAACTCGCCCACATGACGAATTGTAAGTGGTGAAGGGATGTCCCCACATGGACAGGTTGTGGTACAAGTTGTGCAACAAGTTGCGGCACCAAAATTACTCCACCTACCTCCATGGCAACAATCTGCTGTTATCGTCACACATGACATGAACCAAGTTCACGTAGCCCATTTAAATTTTAAAGTAATTGGGCCACGAATTTTTTTTTTAAGTCCAATCAGCCTGTAAGCCCAGTAGCCAATTTCAACATATATGAGTTGGTCCTAGTCATAGCAACAGCTAGCTTGTTGCCCAGGTCAGCAAGCCCAAGTTGTTGTTACAATTACTATTTTTTGAAGCTTTATTCTAGTAAACTATGTTAGTATGCCCAGGGATTTGGATCCAAAGTGGAATAATTTAGGGTCTAGAGTTGGTGAGTTGACAAAACCTACTCCCTAGATTTATTCCATTTTGAATCATGGCCATTAAATAGACCCTCTCGAAATGGAGATGATCAAATTCATATTGTATGTATATGTTTCACATCGTGAATCATGCATGTTAGGGTTCATTTATGTTGAAAATCATGAAGTCCCACGTTAACTATTGATTGAAAGGTTGAAAAGTTTATTTCAGGCAACCCTTTTGTTCTTGAAGTACATGCGGTATTACAAATGGTAGTAGAGCAATGTCCAACTCATTGGTAAGGCCATGAATGTCATAAGCTGTGCCATGCCATGATAAAAATAATGCCATCACAGTTGTTAAATATGATCAAAATAGATTTTTATAAATCATAGTACAGATATTTTTGTGTATCTATATGTAATTAATAGGTTATATTATAATTTTGATTTAAATTTTTTTTTTTTTTTTTGGGCATATTTATGACTTGACCTCGATGGGGAAAAAAAAAAATGACTTTGCCACCAAACGCGGGCAAAAGACTTGCAAGTTGAAATTATTGCCCCAACAATAACGCTGTGAGTCCGACCCCTACAATAATGTTAAAACTTCTTAAAGACCGAGATGACAACTATGGGTGTAGGACAAGAAAGGGCCAAGACAATGGAGATTTTCTTCAACATTGAGTGACTCATATCAGATTTACCAGCTGGAAGGTGAAATGTGTGAGTCCAATTTTTCTATCTCATTTTTCCTACTTCTATATATATATTCTACAAATAAAAATATATTACATGTCAATCTAATTTATTAAATACTAAATTTATACCTTTTATTATTTTAATTTTCTAAAACAAATAAATAAATAATAGAAGATTTGAAATAATAGAAAGCATAAATTTAACATTTAATAAATTAGATTGACATGTAACATACTTTTATGTGTGAAGTATATATTGAAACACGAAAAGCAGGATAGAAAATTTGAAATTGAAAGGTAAGATGTGAAAGCAATGCGGCAGCCCATTGTATAGTAAGACAAGCATTGAATGTTAGAATCTTTTTATAGAATTATTCCAATTATGTGCTTTCCGGGTAATTAATAGGTTATATTATAATTTTGATTTTTTTTTTGGCATATTTATCACTTGACCTTGATGGGGGAAAAATATGACTTTGCCACTGAACGCGGGCAAAGACTTGAAAGTTGAAATGATTGCCCCAACAATAATGCTGTGAGTTCGACCCCTACAATAATGTTAAAACTTCTAAATGACCGATATGACAACTAGGGGTGTGGTACAAGAAAGGGCCAAGACAATGGAGATTTTTCTTCAACATTGAGTGACTCATATCAGATTTACCAGCTGGTAGGTGAGATGTAAGATGTGAAAGCAATAAGACAGGCATTGAATATTTGAATCTTTCTGTAGAATTATCCCAATTACGTGCTTTCCGGGTAATGGACTATTCGAGATCTATTTTGAAAACGCAATAAGAAAATGTCGGGGGGAAATGTTGGACAAAATGTAATGGAAAAATATTTAAGAGGTCAGGAGTCATGACTCATGAATAAGAGAATTGAAGAATTTGTTAAGTGAATAAATTGCAGACCAGTGGCAAGGAATCAGTGGCAGTTCTGGAATATATTTTTAGGGGCATAAGTAAGAAGATGCATTTTGTGTGAGAAAAAAAAAAAAAAAGGTGAATCTTGTTGTCTACGTGATTTTTTTATTAAAAAAAAAATTCATAGTAGGTACTAACAAGAGAATAAAAGATAAGAAATGCTGCATCTATAACATTTTTATAACACTTTTCTAACAAATTTTAGGTTATAAGTTGTTATTAGTTCTAATTTAAACTCACTATTAAAATTACATTTTTTTTCTCATTAGAAATGGTTAGTAACAATTTGTCACTTACGTTTTATTATGAGTATATTGTGAATATAACGTTTCTCATTTAAGATAAACTGATTCATTGCATATTGTTTATATGCTGAAGATAATAATTATTGTTGCTAAGATTAAATCTTGGAAATCATTTATTGTCTTTAAATACAATCAATATATGAATTATTATTGTTAAGTGAACTCCAAGTGCGATCTAAATACAATAAACTTTTATGTATTAGTTTATTTCAAATTTGTTAAGATTTAACTGATTTTTTTTAGATTTAAGATGAACAAATTTATACTTTTATTGTTAGGCTTACTATTTTTTCCCCAATATTTTAGATCGAATTGGGTATTTTTTTGTGTGTGTGTGTGTTTAAAAAGATCAAGATATTGTCAAGATGATTATATTCAAACTCATTTAAGCTAGGCTTAAAAAAAATTTAGGTCTAAGGGGTTCAAAATTTATTTTAGGAGGGTCAAATAAAAAAATAAAAAAGTTATATATATATATATATTGGCCCAGCTCAGGGGGTTCATTTGAAACCCCTAGACTACACCTAGAGCCGCCCATGCGAGGAATTGACTATAGGGGGGCAAAATTTATGTACACTATGCATGTACATTGAAACACATACACATATTACATATCTGTTGGGTAGTTGTAAAGATTTTTTTTTTTTTTTTGGCATAAATAAGCCATTTTATTTTTTCTTTTTTTAGTAAAAAATCTAAATATAAATAAAAATATTTTTAGTAATTAAGTATAAACACCAAATACAACTAACATAATTTTGTCAAAATTTTGGTTTATTATACAAAATTTTATGAAGTAAAATAATTATTACATAAAGAATTTAAAGTTTTATTAGTTTTTCTATACCACTTATAAGAAATAATTTTTTAAAACTATAAGTCGATAAAATTATCATTTAATGGAAAAAAGGTTTTTTTATTAAGGATTGCATAAGGATGCATATGGTGAGTGGAGAATTGACACAATGTCCAAGCCAAAGCTAGTTGGCTATTATATGCATGCCAGGCCAGCCCCCAGCAAAACCTACCTGGCAATTATTTGCTCTTAGAGATGCAACTTTTTCTACCATAAAAAAGAAAGAGATGCAACTTTTTGAGATGGATATATATTGTCAAACCAAATCTCCTTACTAAAATCCACCCTTTTTTTTGGCGGGCCAGTGGGGGCAATTGCCCCCGACCCTCTTGGCTTCGCCCTTAATTGAATAATTGTATAGATTAAAAAAAAAACAAAAAACAAAACAAAACAAAGAATAAATTTGAAAAGTGGAATTTTACGGAAAAAAAAAAAATGAGAGTAAAATTGGCTACTGAGTACTGATTTAAGAAGTTGTGGAGGGAATTGAAAAATTATTAATGTTATTTTTGTATGACAATAATTTTTCTTAAGTGGTTGTACCGTAGTGCAATAGAATTTCAAGGGAAAATTTGTCAAAAACTAAAAGGGTTAAGGCAATATCAATGCTAGTTACAAAAATTCAAAAGAAAACAAGAGAATGTGTAAATTCATGATGTATAAACAGTTCAACATTTTATTTTGAAATGTAGGTTCATTATTCATTTGGATTTCATTTTTAGACTTATTAATTAATTAGGATGGTATATTTGTAATTCAATAAACGACTTTCTTATACCCTCATGGAGACAAATTTGCATGATTACATGTGTGCCAATTAAAAGCTCGTGTGGAATTTTTTTTTTTCCCTA
Organism: Quercus berberidifolia; assembly: GCA_028535905.1. Lineage (NCBI taxonomy): Eukaryota > Viridiplantae > Streptophyta > Magnoliopsida > Fagales > Fagaceae > Quercus > Quercus berberidifolia. The sequence goes on from JAPQVW010000029.1 coordinate 114,246, forward strand.
AATGTGTATTTTTATGTTTTTATTTAGTATATTTAAATAAATTTTATAATTTAATTTTTTTATATATATTCTATTTATAAGTTTTTTGGAAAAATTCAATTAACAATTTTCATAATACTTGTTTTTTTTTTTTTTTTCTTTCTTAGCACTCTTACCATCCAACAGTTAGAACATGAAAATAATTATTAATTATTAATGTTATTTTTATATGACTATAATTATTCAATTCTATCCATTACTTTTTTATCAGTTTCCAATTTTTCTCTCCTTTCTTTTCATCAACATTCAACTTTTCAAATTCATTCCCATTCCTTTTTCAATTCATTCATGATCTCTTAAAGTTTTCCACGTTTCCACTACATTTTGTCCAACAATTTTTCTTACTCGTTTAATTATTGTGTTAAAATGGACCTTTCAAATTGTCCATTACCCAAAAGCATCTTTTATTGGGCTAATTCTTCAAAAAGGAAGCATATAATTTCTATGCTTTGTCTTCCACAAAGGGCTGCGGCATTGCGTTCACATCTTACATTCCGCCTTCCAGCTAGTATATCGTTGAAAGCCAATCCTTGCTACTGTGTGTGTGAGTCCCACTCTCCCTCTAGAATAGAGAGATCAGAGAATAGCATTTTAGACTTTTATTGCACCTAGATAGCTCGTTCCAGTCTTGCGTTGGAAGGGGAAGGGTTATATCAATCATGTTTCCGTGATATGGGTCCTCCCTTTACATGAGTATAGACCATGGAGAACTCATATTACGGAAACATAATGGGGTCCTCTGAGAGAAGGTTTAGAAGTAAGAAATTTCTAGTAATGTTGTTAAAATTTTGTGAAAACATGTGTACTTTTGTTTAAATAATGAAAACTATTGTTTAAACAATAATACCGAACAGCCCCTAATGTTACGGAAATAAGATCTATTGCTCTCCTTGCTGTAGTGACACGTTATGAATAACTTTCCATTGAGCCATATGAGCCACGCAATGTTTGAAGAAAGTCTCCATTATCTTGTCCATTTCTTGAACCACTTCCCGGTTGTCGTGTGTCGTACTTTTGACTTTTAACGTTATTATTCCAAACCCCATATTCTGCAAGATCGACCTGCGTTCGGTGTACAAACAGTTTCAAAAATTATAAAACCTAAAAAATTCGATCAATTTTAAAAAATAAAAGGTCACTTTACATGTCTAATTTATACAAGTTAATATTAAAAAAAAAAAAAATATATATATATATATATATATACACGATAAACTACATATATAATCTCTATCCTTTACACAATATAACAATTTTTTTTTTTGAATTAATAATATAACAATTTGGTCTCTAACCTTTTAATTATATTAATTTGATCCCTATTCTTTTAGTGTCGTGTTATTTTGGTCTCTGCCGTTATTTCTTAAATGAAAAAGCATGACATGTCAAATAGAATAATAAAAATAATAATTTATGTACATTTTTAGACTCCTTAAAACATAAGAAATTTAACCTAGTTATTTAGTCAAGTGATTACTTAGATAAATTATTCAGATCTAGGTTAATATATTCAAATCATATCATGTAAATAATGCGGAAATATAAAGAACACAAGATATGAAAACCAAATCGGTAAAAAACCTGGGGAGGATTTAACCTAGCTATCCTCAAGTTAAAACAGATCTAATATGAAAGAATTGAAATTTGTACAATAAGACTTAGACCACTAACATCCTACTGCTACCTCGTGTAGAAAACTTACTATCACAACCATGTGATAGCTCCGAGTCCACGAACTACTTCTTTTTTTGATCTACAGCAACCACAAGTTCTCCTACTTATGACTTTGAGACAACACTCAAAGGTTTTGGATCTTCTTGAAAGTTCTTTATGCAGCAACTGAAACCACCATCAAGTTCTTGATGCAAATCTTGATCTTGATAGCTCTATGTGTGTATATAAAGGTAAACACCTCTCAGATCTCACAAAAGATTCAACACACAACTCAACAAAGAACTTAGAGAGCTTTTGGGTACAAAACCCTAGATCTACAAAAGAGGCACAAGATGCACTCTAATAAAAACGTGCTTAGGGTTTCCTTTATAAACTAGAAGAATTAGATTTGAAACCCTAATCCTTAATGGGCTTGAACTGCTGTTTGGGCTTAATTCAAATTCTATAGATACGATTCTCGATCGATCGAGCCTGTTCTTCGATCGATCGAGCCTTGTAGAAATTGAATACTAATTTCATGCAATTACTCGATTCTAAACTTACATTAAACCAAATTTTGAACAAGTTTAAACCTAAACTAAATGTTTTGATCATGGTTTGCCCAACATATACAAATTGAAGTTCTAATACATTAATTCCTAAAGTTTTAGAACCAAACAATTTATCTGTCATATTATCTACCAATTGTACAGCCACGTCCTATAAAAATTATTTCGAACAACCTAGCAGCATCATTGTTGCTGCCTGCGGTAAAACCATCAAAATTCACAACCCAAACTCGCCATTCCCATTCTCTGGCATATTCAACACTGAACATAATTAATGTTTCACCCAAAGCCAAATATTGAGATTTTGGATTGTTTTACAAATTTCGGTGCCATACATAAAAAAACAATAATCAAAATTTGATGTTGCGTTGGTAATAGACTATTTTGGATTGAACTTTTCACTCTCTTTTTTATTTTATTTATTTGTGTGTTAAAAATTAGACCTTTCCGTATCTTTGACATTGCGGTGGTCGCAGGATTGCAATGAAATCTTCGTTCTTCTCTTCTACAAAACCCAGATCTAATTTCCAATCTTAGGGCTTCACCAAATTGTAGTAAAATTTACGTTGTTCTCTGCTACAAAACCCATATCTAATTTCCACTATATGGGGAACCGAACCTTCCGCCATCGGAGAGAAAGACCCCACCATCGACCTTCGCGGCTTGACCTCGCAGTTTGCAACTCCAGTTTTTGCCGAGAGAGTTAAGGAGCGTGAGAGTGACAATGAGGGTGAGGGAGAGGTTTTAACGAGAAAGAGAGTATTAGGGATTTAAGTTTTTTTTTTTTTTTTTTAATCTATTTTTTTATTTTATTTACCTTTTATGTGAAGTTATGGGCATCAATATAGATTAGCGTGTCGGGTTCATATTGTATCAAGGTAGGAATATTTGACTAAATGCCTCAACACGAACCTGATCCATTTAATAATTGTGTCATGACTCTTTAACCCAAATCCAACCTATTAATGAAGCAGGTTGACACGACCCAACCCACTTGACATGCTTATAAAACGAGTCATGTTGGGTAGACACGAATGTAACATAACCCATTTCAACCCACTTTTCTATTTTTTGGGTAAATGTTAATAATTTGAATACATTATAATTTAAGATTATTACATTTTCCAATCACAAAATACCTAGGAGTGTGATAAGTGTTATGCATTTATGGTGAAATATAAGTGGGGAGTTTGAACTTGTAAGTGGGTGAAAGAATTGTGTGATGAGTGTTATGGGTTTGTGGTGAAATATAAGAGGGGAGTTCAAACTTGTTCATAGATGAAAGAGTGGATGAATTTTCAATAGAGTATTTTTTTTATTGTTCAAAAGATAATTGTTGTGATAATTGTATGGATTGAGATAAGAATTGTGGTAACATTTACTTTTTTTTTATATAAAGGTAATTGAAGTATTTGAATTCAAATAGATAACAAATACATATAGGAATTAGATATTTAAATACAAATAGGTGGTGAGAATAATGGTTTTTTTTTTTTCCTTTGATATGTGTAGTTCTTTTTTTTTTTTTTTTTTTTTTTTTTTTTTTTTTTTTTTTTGCACGTGAGAAAGTATTATTTTTTTAACATTTTTTTGGAAGAAGTAATTTTGTATTTTTTTTTATAAAGATAATTGAAGTATTTGAATTCAAATAGATAACAAAATACAAATAGAAATCAGACATTTAAATACAAAATAATAATAATAATAATAATAATAAAAAACAAAACAAAAAAGTTAAACAACCCCACGTATAGTTAAACATCCCCATGTTTATCCAAAAACAGTTTTATTTTTTTTTTTTAAACTTGTTTTTCTATATTTGTTTTTTTTAAACAGTTGCTTTGAAGAAGTTGGTTAGTGGGAGTGATCCAATTTTGTAAGAAATGTTTTAGGTGAGAGTTATAGATATATTTTTACAATGTTATCCTCAAGTTTTGTCTTTACTTAAACGTAAGCTATAGGGGAATTTTTGAATTAAAAAAATTCGGTCCCAAGGGGGGAAGCTCCTTAAATAGTAGTATAGATATAACATTCATATAGAAATAAGTTCTTTACATCCCAAAAGTAATGCATACAGTTCGAGTCTTCAACCCACTTTCAAAATAACATAGTTCAACAAAGATATAACTTCCATCTAGAAATAAGTCACTTCAAAATAAGTGCATACACTTCAACCAAATTTCAAAATAACATAGTTCAACAAAAATATAACATCCACAGAACTCGTCAAATGCTAAGTATCAATATTGAAAGAGTTGGTGCAAACAAAAGACAGATCATGACTAGGATTTATAAAGTTTCAATTATCAATTATATCATATGTAAGTTTTTGTAATTATTCATTTTTATTTTTAAGTTCAAAATATAGGTTTGATATAAAGGTATTTGACAATTTTAAAATAAAATGAATATTTATTTATTATACAAGTTAAACAAGCTTTGTTAAATGGGTCATTTACAGTTGACACAAATAAATTAGCGTATTAAAAGTGTCTATTGCAGGTCACACAAGTTGACATATGTTTCTTATCGTGTCGCTTTCGGGTTGACCCGTTTATGACTCAAACTCGCTAAGGCCCAACCCTAACCTGCAAAAATCCGTGTCATGTTCGCAAGTTGGGTCAAATATTGACACCCTTATGTGAAGTAGGTGTACAGTTGGCAATTAATGGGGCTAGTGAATAAATTTTTTATTATATTGTTAGACACATCAGACTTTTCCATCCAATGGATAATGGTAGGGATTTAAATAACACGACACTAAATTGTTAGGGACTAAATTGACACAATTAAAAGATTAAGAACCAAATTAACATATGATGTAAAAGATAGAGACTATTTATATAATTTACCCAAAAATATATAGCAGTAATAAAATTAAAGAAAATAAATTTATTTTTTATATATGACAAATGCAATAAAAGACACCTAACTCTTAACCAAAGAAACCCGCATTTGCCATATCTTTAAAAATGAAATTAAAAACATATTATCCATATATTTTTAAAATCTTTAAATGAAAAGTTAAAAATTTTATATATATATATATATATATATAGAAAAGGTAAAGAAGAATTTTATAAAGAGATTTACTCATATTTTCAGGAATATATATCTTTAATATGATTTAATTTAATCATATATAGTGTAAGAGTAAAAAGAAAGGCAGGTATATAAACATATATGTGGGGTCAGAGAATTTATGACCCCGGCCCACTTTATATTAAGGCCCAAGGCCTGGGCTGAGGAGAGATATTGCAGAGGACACACAATAGAAGTCCAGAACGGTCTAAGGATATGGTCGAAGACGATCTTGTGCTCGGTATCCCATAGTGCCCCTAAAAGAAAAGGCGAGCACAGTGCAGGAGCGGCCCAAGTAAAAGATTGCCAATACTGCAATAAAGCACTCTGCACCTGACAGGACCATGCTCTTCAACTTTTACAACCACCCCCAACCACTCTAGGTATGGGCTGACAGGACAAGTCTTAAACCCCAGAAAATTGAGCTTACACGTGGACACTAGAGAGAGGGTAAATGCGAATATAAAAAGGAAAGAGAGGCAATACAGGAGGGGGGGGACAACCCGTCTCCCAAACCATGGAGTCCGAGAAAAAGGAGGATAATAAGAGCACAAAGCTCCATACACTCCTCGGATGAGGTTCAGTGACTAGAACCACCCAAACCGCTGTCCGGTGACCAAGGCCTAGCCTTTCAAACCCCCGCTCTACAAATTATATTGTTTGGGCCTTTGACGTACGAACCCAATACCATCTTGGGGTCGTTACAAATTGGGTCCCTACAATTGGCGCCGTCTGTGGGAAAGGCTTGTGCGTTGGCCCAGGCGGTGGAACGAGAAAGTCCTTCCATCACTTCCAGCAACTCGTTGTTGTGTCCTAACATAAAGTTCCACTAGGGGGCTGCGCTTCGAAATGTTAGTAACGCGGACGGTTCTAGGGGCTTCCAACGTTAGATCAACGCCCCATACCTTGGCCGAAGGGCTAACCCCCCCATACTTAAAAAGCTAAGTTTTGGACAAAACCAAGGTATTGCATGGTCCTCGAACTCAAACCTATGGGGAAACCAACTACTTGAAAAGCTAAGTTTTGGACAGAACCAAGGTATTGCATGGTCCTCGGACTCAAACCTATGGGGAAACCAACTACTTGAAAAGCTAAGTTTTGGACAGAACCAAGGTATTGCATGGTCCTCGGACTCAAACCTATGAGGAAACCAACTACTTGAAAAGCTAAGTTTTGGACAGAACCAAGGTATTGCATGGTCCTCGGGCTCAAACCTATGGGGAAACCAACTACTTAAAAAGCTAAGTTTTGGACAGAACCAAGATATTGCATGGTCCTCGGACTCAAACCTATGGGGAAACCAACTACTTAAAAAGCTAAGTTTTGGACAGAATCAAGGTATTGTATGGTCCTCGAACTCAAACCTATGGGAAAACCAACTACTTGAAAAGCTAAGTTTTGGACAGAATCAAGGTATTGCATGGTCCTCGGACTCAAACCTATGAGGAAACCAACCACTTAAGGAGAATTCTAGATTACTCAGACCTACGGGAAGATTATTTACTAAAAGTCGGATTAAGCCCTAGACGGAATGAAGATCCCGACCTGTCCTCAGATCCTCAGCTCTAAGGGAACTGATGCAAAGGAGCGTCTAAGTTCGGTACGGTCGTACTTCGGTCCTCAAACCGTATGCCAAAAATGGCTAAGGCTATGAAGGTTATTAGGAATGTGGCAAAGCACCCTAGTACTTGACGACCCACATGGGTAGTTCATTTTGGGTTACCCATCCTCAGATGATTACCTCCTACACAGTACCGAGCATTCAGCTATCATCTCGGTTAGTCTTGGGTATGTAACCTTTTTCAGGTCGGCATTATTGTGCCGAATAGTTTCAATAAGCTCAGAATAATATCTTTTTCTTAACAAGGGTTTCGGCCCTAAGTATCGTTCAGAATAAAAAAATAATCATATAATAGCACATCCATTCACAGCATAATTATTGCAGAAAAGAAAGAATACATAGAATAAAACAATGTCATCTTTTATTAGTATAAAGAGGTAGTACAGCGTACAATGAGGGGCTTAAACAAGCCTATACTGGAAGCTAATTACAAAAGCAAAAATAAAAAGATACAAGGAAATGAGAAATCTTTCTAAACTCTGCTCCAGTAGCGATTATGTATGATAGGGTGACCCCCTTTGATGGAAGAGGAGGAGAAGAAGAAGAAGTAAAAGCACCAGGATGGACCCGGTGATGGGAAAGAAGAAGAAGCGAAGGCGAAAGGAGGCACCAGTAAAGGAAGAGAGGAAGAAGCAGGGATGCTTAATCCCCGCGTCAGCCCTGACTCCTATCACGCAGGTGTCATATTAGCTATGCTCGAAAGAGAGCGGATGGTACTGATGATGAGCAACCCCAGCTCCGTTGCACCAAAAATTTGATGCGATTAACACCTGCTTTGAATTTTGGCTGAAGGAAGAGGAAAAATATATTGAGTCTCTGCCTACCCTGCCCTGACCGAGCCATCTTAAGTTTCGGAGGGACCCGGTGCTTCTGGAGAGGATGTGGTTCCTTCACCCCCGCTTTTACCTCACACATATCACACTCTAAGGTTTGATTGCTCTGATAAGGAAAACTTTGAGCGCAGCTGGAGATGTAAGACTTTAGAAAGAGTAAAGAGTCTGTACGTAAAGGAAGTAACCTCTTGCCTTGCTTCTTATATGGAAGGCAGGTTTGGTGGCATTTAATCTATACAGATTTCCAAGAAGAGCTGCAAACGAGATAGTATCCACTGAACTCCCAACGCCTTCTATAACCGTCGGATTTGAGTGGCCTCGTAAAGGGAACTTATTAAAGACGTGCCTCGTACACCGAAATAGCAGAAGCGCATTTCCTAGGCAGATGAAGAGACACCGACAATAATGAAGGGCAAAGCTAGACAAATTGTGACAAAGGCTTAGCATCACCAAAACCCTCCTCTCCGACCAAGAGGTCGAACAACAGGATTTTGAGGGGCTATTATGGGGTTTCATGCCTTCTATATCTGTGGTGTCCATCTGGGCTCTTGCCTTAAACTTCTCCGGGTGGTACTTGTTTTCTATCTCTATCTCTAGCTGTTCTGGTGAGGCACTTGCCTCAAGGTGACTTTGGTCTCTATCTCTATCTCTATCTCTTCTACCGCGCCTGCACATTCAATTCCTATAGGATATGTGCACGAAATCTATATGATGTGCCTACATGTTCAATTCACGGAGGATATGTGCATGAATTTTGACTTGTATAGGATTTGTGCTTGCATATTCAATTCCCAGAGGATATGTGCACAAGTTCTGTGTTCTTCCTTTCTAACTTGTATGGGGTTTCATGCCTGCATGTTCAATTCCTAGAGGATATGTGCTCTTCCTTTCTGACTTGTATTGGGTTTCATGCTTGCATGTTCAATTCCCTTAGGATATGTGCACGATTTCTATATTGTATGGGATCTGTGCCTACATATTCAATTATTGGGTGATATGTGCATAAGTTCTGGAGCTTGACTATTTTTGGATGAAGATCCACTGGGATGTTGGAGGACTCACTGGGGAGTATAATTTTGTTGAGAAGTGTTTTGGTGATGATTTTGGCCTACCATGAAGTCTTGACAGTGTACAGCCCACTGGGAAGGGGGTAGCGTACTGGGGATTTTCTGTTGGTGTGTTGTTCACTAGGGAACTTTCTTCCATTGGGGAATAACTATCTTCTTCTTTCTTGTGACTCACTGAGGATTGATATTGACTCCACCCTCGAGGGGGTTTTACCAAACTCTACTAGGTAAATTTTGCTTTGCAACATTCGAGGGAGCTGCTTTTGTGCCTTGGACTCACGAGGAAGTCCATTTATGATATTGGATTTACTTGAGATTTAGTTAATGATCTTGACTCACGTAGGAGTTTTAATGATGATTTTTGGTCCACTAAGGGATGTTTTGATGCTTTCGATCCATTGAGGATGCTCTTTTAGGATCTTTGTACTCCTTGCCTACTGAGAGCATTTTTGTCATTTTTTGGGTGTATTTTTGAATTTTTCTTTGCACTTTTGGCCTTTTGGGAATCCATGGAGATATTTGAAAATTTTATTTTTTGTTAAACTACACTTAGTTTAGCAGGAAGGCCTAAACTACGAATGGTTTAGCCACCAGGTGTGTTTCTGCCTCTTTATTTTTTCCCAACGGTTGTCAACCTTTTTTTTTTCATTCTCTTCATCTTCCCTCATCTCCTCACATTCTTTAACTCTCTCTACAAAAACCTTCTGCCTCTCTCTCACTCCCTCACAATCTGACTCTCATCTTCTGTTTCAATCTCAACTTCTCTCTCAAACTCTCTTATCTCCTTCAATGGAACCCAAGAAGAGTTCCTACATCCTCTCCAGTGATGCCTTCCATCTCACCCACTGGAATGGAGCGTTAAGGCTAACAATGGCCCCTTCCTTGACCTACAGAACACAATGACACCTTTCAGAGGGTATAAGGGCCAGATCAGTAAGTTTTTCAAACTTTTCTCATTTTTCAAGTTTTCCCTTGATCTTCCATTTTAATCCTTTTTTAGGCTTGTAAATGCTTGGGTTTTGCTATAAGATGGGTTTAGATGAAAACCTGAAACTTTAGGACGGGTAAGAGCATGTTTAGGTTGAGTTCTGGTTGAGAAATGCTTAAGAATGTCGAAGAAAACCCTTCTGTGTTCATTCCTACGTGCATAGATTCGGGCTTGCGTGTGCAGACATGTTCTTATGTGTGCAGCCTATATTCATGCATACGCAAGCTTGTTCTTGCACGCATCTATCTATTCTTCAGTTTATGCGCGTTTAGGTTCCATCCTGTGTATGTTGTAGAATTCTACGTATGGAGGAATTATCCTGCGCACACATGGCATCAGACAAAAACCATAGTTTGGGCATTTTAACTCATTTTTCATTCATTTTTCATCTATTTGCAAGTTTAACATCATCCTTCACCATGTTTGCACTCAATTCAAGTATTGTGTGAGCCGATCATCCCAAGTTTTGGGGGCTTGCTTTAAACCATAAAGTGTCTTCTTGAGGTATAACACATGATCCGGAAAATGTGGATCAATGAATCCTTTTGGTTGAGCCACATAGACATCTTCTTTAAGGAACCCATTCAAGAAAGCAGTCTTTACGTCCATTTGGTAAAGCTTGAACTTCAAGTGACATGCTAGGGCTAAAAGAACTCTGATGGACTCCATATGAGCTACTGAAGCAAATGTCTCATCATAGTCTACTCCTTCCATCAGTCTTATTGCTGAATATCCCCTTTGTGCCGATGATGTGCTCACCCTTCGGTCTAGGTACTAGAGTCTAGACATCATTCCATTGAAACTAAAGTAGTTCATCATGCATAGCTTCTACCCAGCTTTCATCCTGAAAAGCTTCCTCAACTTTAATGGGTTCAACCTGCAACAAGTAACAAGAATAAGACACAAAGTTAGCAACACATTTATCAAGTGTATGCTTCTTTAGTGTAAGTTCATTCATGTTTTCCACAATAACTTCAAGAGGATGATTCAATTTGATCCTGGAGGAAGGTCCTTTCTCTTCATGGGATTCAGAATCAGGTGAAATAGATATGTTTGCAGAATCTTCTACAGCACTTAGAGTATCAGGAGTACTTGGAGATGCAAGCTTTTGTTCAACAATTTCTTGAACTTCCTTGGGCTCAGGAGGAAGAATTTCTTTGGGGATTTCCTCACTAAATTTATCAGAACCAGATTCTGAAGATTCATCGATAACAACATTCACCATTTCCATTACCTTCATGGTTCTTTTGTTGTATACCCGATAAGCCTTGCTTGTAGAGGAGTATCCCAAAAATATTCCTTCATCGCTTCGGGAGTCAAATTTTCCCACATTCTTTCTATCCTTGAGAATGAAACAAGTACTTCCAAAAATTCTGAAATACTTAATGAAAGCTCGAAATATGTGAAAACACAAGAGCTTGTTTAGACCCCCAATTCAAATTACGACTTGATTGATTTTACACTAACTTAATACTAAGTGCGGAATGGTGTAAATGCAAGCAAGCAAACAAGAGAGCTACTCTACTTCATAATTAAAGCAACACAGCAATAAAATGAAATAAACAAGAGTATGGAAGAGAGATGCAAACACAAATAACACCGAGACGTGTTATCGAAGAGGAAATCGAAGAACTCGGTGAAAAACCTCTCCGTCGCCCTCCAAGCGGAAATCGATCCACTAGAAAATCAGTTGGGATAAATGGGTAAGCAAGAGACCCTCCAAGCCTAATCTACCCTCTGTACCTAAGCCCTCCAGGCTCCTACTCCAACAAGACTTCTCGGAACCGTGTCTTGACTAGCTCTCCGGATCCTGGAACAAGCTCCATGTTGCATCTGCCATCCTTGGCTTCTTCCAATGTTTCCCAGCAGCACCAAAACTTCACTGGACACTCTTAAAAGGTGTGGTAAGTATTTGGGCTATTGACCTCTCAATGGTATGGAAATGGAGAGATAGGAGATGAGGAAATCCCACAAACAAAGGTGTAGAGAATTGTTGTTATAACAATCTCTAACTCTCAAGTGTTTTAGTTAGGGTTTTCCCTCATAAGCTCTCTCTTACATTTGTGGGTAATATGGGTATATATAATGAGGCTACAGAAAGTGTATATCAGGTAGTACAGACTGGCAGAATAGAATGTCTCACAGGTGTCTCACAGGAAGGCCTTACCCGTGAGATACTCGCGAGACACAACTGTCTCCATCTATACAGACTCTTCACATTCCAGTCATGTGCAGGGAACATGCATCTTTTCGCGGGATGCTTAGTCGTGAGATACCCGCGATAACCTTCCTTGCTTTAATAGCTCAAGTCTTCACACTCTCTCTCACTATCACACAACCCTTACAATAAATTTCCACAATAGATACAGGGTACAAACGATTGAATATAATTACAATCAAATTTGGCATAAAATAAAAGCCAACAAAATACATATTTGTAAATCACAACTTTACAATCTCCCCCTTTGGTATTCCATGACAAAACCCCTAAAACAGACTCTAGACTTAAACGTGAGTTTGGGAACAATGACAAAACTCACTCACACCTAATCTAGAAACTGTGAAGCACTTGCAGTTTATACCTGTAACCTGAAACACTTGCACACAAACAAAACTTTCATTAAGCTTATGACAAGTTGAACACAAGGTATGAACAAGAGCAAGTATAGTGCGATCAAGTATGTAAACAATAGATATCATGCAAACAAACACTTGATCAAACAAGGGCAGTCATTAAAGAATGACTCCAATGAACATATAACAAGTAAATGTTCATCCGGACATGTACAACGAAGCAATCACTTATGATTACTTGCATGTCCAATCACACAACCAATGCAACATACACGAAGTTTATGCATCTAGGAACAATCCTACTAAGGGCACAAGTGTAAAGTACTCAAGACATTATAGCAATATCTAAAAGTACACAGAGAATGCTACACAAGCATTGAGAAAGTCACAAACTTTTAAATAGCTAAGCATAATCATGAACTATGAACAAAGCGAACATAGTTAATATAGCACAAAGCTCTTTCTCTCTTTCTCCCCCATCATATCATTCCCCCTATCATGAATCTTAGGAGCTATGATGAACTTGGAACATATATACTTGTAACCTGAAACACTTGCACAAAACACATTAGACCCTCAAGGTAAAGCAAGTAGTAAAAGGACAAGAATAATGTAACAAATAAATTGCGATCAAGTAAACATGATGTGAAATATATGAGCAACTTGATCATACACCAAAACAGTCATATAGAAATGACTAAAATGACCACATAGTAAAGCAAATGATCATCCGAACAAACATAAGGATGTATGCATGTTCAACACATAAACACGATGCTATGTGAGCAATAAAGCATAGAAGACAAAGCACCATAAAACACCGAGAAAACAAGCATAAGGTAAAGCAAGGTTATCTCAAAAAAGAATGTCTTCTCCCCTTTGATATATGCATCTCCCCTATGGATTTCTCCCCCTACGAATGTGCACGAGGTAGAATTTCTCCTCCTAAGAATGTGCACATGAGTCATAAAATCTTCTCCCCCTTTTTGTCACGAATAGACAAATGAATCAAGAGGAAGGAGGGAAAGAAAAGAAGATACGAACAAGGGTGAAAGATGATGCATGAGGGGTGCAAGATGAATGAGAAAATGAAGCTCAAACGAAAGACAAAAACGTCTTAAAAAAATGCTACAAAGTATAAAGAACATGACATGCCAAGGATGATGGAACATGATGTAAACCTAGGCATGACAAAGACACAAGAACATGTTAAGTGCTAAAAGGTCTAAAAAGACTTAACTAGCATGAGAGAAGTGCAAAACATGTCAAGTGTTAGAATGTGTGCGGCAAAGGTGCATCTAGTGTGCATGTGAGATGCATGACCAATGCATGAATAAGCACTCACGGGGCAAAGTGTATAAAACATGTATAAAACATACCACCAATGATCAAAACATGATAAACATGAATAATTATGGTAATCCCCAAAGTTTGGTACTCATTTAAAACAAAGCCCAATCAAAAAGATTGACAAAAGTTTAGTTTTCCAACTCCCATTTGAGAAGATCCCAACTATGAACATAAAACCCTCCAAAAACATAATCTAAGGATCAAAATCAATGAAAAGAGTTAAAGATTAGCATAGAGATGTTAAGGGAATGAAAAACACTTGAATTTAGTTGGGTTTTGATGTAGAAATATTAAAACAGGAGTTTGGGAGAAGATGGGAGGTGTTTAAAACAAATGTCCCACGAAATGCCCTTTAAAAAGCTAATCTAGAAATTTTCGCTGGTATCTCGCTGGTTAGCTTCCCGTGAAAATTTTTCTGGTATCTCGCTGGTATTTCACTGGTAAGACTTACTCATGAAACAGTCGCGAAACTCTCTGTCCAAAACTGAAAAACTTGAGAATTTGACCATTTAACTCCCAGTTGAGCTTACACATGAAATGGGTCACGAAAACACCTAGAAAACATGTTTTTCACACAAAAACAATTTGAAAAACTTTGAAAAACATGGGTGATACAAATCACTTCCAAAAGCAAACAAAAAGAACAAAATATTTTTTGGTTTGATCCATATATGGTTGAGCACACACACGTCACATTTGAACATGTACAACCACACAAATGAAATAGGCATTTATTGAACATTAAACTTGTGTGTTGTGTGTATGGATCAAGTGGGGAATAGTCCTTAGACTAGAGTAAAGTTTCAATGATCAATTCAATCAAATCATACACAACTGATACAAAATCAAGTAGTCTATCTCAATTATAGAAATGAGCATATATGACCTCCCACAAGAGAATGATTACAAAAATTAGAAGCTTTTCATTTGGCTTCTGCATAATTTATGACATTTGATCCTTTTTGGATAATACATTTTTTTTTTTTTTTTTTTTGAGATCGGTGCTTAAAATTTTTGATATTTCAACATTATGATTTAGCCTTTGGCTTTTTGAGCACCATACATTTCAATTTAAAAGGTTGCTTTCCCTTTTTCCTAGTCAAATACTAGTGTGTGCAACAGGCTTTTGCAGCTCATAATCTCTTTTTCATTTTGAGATTTACATTTGGTGAGCTCTATTTCCAAAAACATAAAAATAAAAGTGGGAAGATATATAGGCACAAGTCTATGCAAGTATCAAGACAAACAAGACTATTGACCAATTATTCATGACAAGCTTGAAGATTTATTTACAACAATCACACCTAGATTTCAAGATTTCTCCCACAAAGATATATGTGCATACATAACAAGCTAAGCTTGTAAATGCACTATGTCATTAGTACGAAGGTACTAGGCCAAACTCACATGTGAAAAGTGCTCAAGTATATACAATCAAACTTTTTGAATTTTTCACTTTTTATGCGATTTTGGATTTTTTTTTTTTTTTTTACTCACACAAAACTGAAACATAAATGTAAAATCAAAAACAAAACAATGCATATAAATAAATTCAAGATGCACAAAATGCATGAAGATATAACATTTAATGCATGAAGGGTCCTACAAAGATCAAAAGAATTAGATCAAGGACCAAAAAAGCAAAAGCTCAACCATAGGAACCCTTCCTCATCCAAACGGAACAATTGTTTGGAATGAGTGTCTCATGAGAAGAGAGACGAGGGTTGGAAGAGTTAAGGAGTTAAGAGCATTAAACACTTTTTTTAACAACATGTTATTTTCACTCAAATCCGATTTACCCTTTTTAGCACAACTTCCATGAAGCTCAAGTTTCTCTTTTCTTTTGATTCTTTTAAAAGCATGAAACTTAGAGTATTGAGGTCTTAGATGACCAAAGGCACCACAATGATGACAAACAATGCGTTTAGGTCTACAAGGCTTTTTGGGAAGGGATCTAGAAAAATGGTTTGGTTCTCTCTTCAACTTGGAGCGTTGAGGTCTTATGTGACCAATCACACTGCAATGGTGGCAAGTTGGAATAAATTTAGATCTGTTCAAAACCTTAGGTTGAGACCTAAACAGAGGTTTTAACTTAACAACCTTTCTCTCCACTTTTTGATTTCTTTTATGTGGAGGAATGTACACCGATTTGTCTTTTAAAGTAGAACACACAATAGGCACAAAATCGGGTATCACAACATGATTGCAGCAAATATTTTCATCCTTTTTAGAAATAGGTTCAGCAATCAAACATTTGGCATGCATCTTAAGAGTTTCATTTTCACATTTTAGCTCATCAACAAGTTTGTTAGACAAAACAAGTTTAACATCCAAGTCCATATTCAAACATTCAAACTCTTTCAGCTTTTCAAGAGAATTTTCAGCAAGTTTCTTACATTTTTCAACCAATTTGTTAGATTCATTGAATTTAGCAATTAATTCATCCTTTTCACAAAATAACTTGCTCACATCCTTATGAAACTTCTTAGCCTTTTTCTTGAAGAGTTTGATGTTAGGAATATCAATAACACCCAAAGATTCATGTAACATGTCATCACAATCATGAGGATTAACACTTATAGAGGCATTTTCACAAACACATGGCATGTTACAATCAACAATATCCATAGAAGCATACAAAGCATTATCCATGGCAAATAAACATAAGGGGTCAAGGAGCACACTTAGGTATTTAAGCCACAACAAGTGTACCCACTCTTATACCAATTGAAAGCTCGAAATATGTGAAAACACAAGAGCTTGTTTAGATCCCCAATTCAAATTACGGCTTGATTGGTTTTACACTAACTTAATACTAAGTGCAGAATAGTGTGAACGTAAGCAAACAAACAAAAGAGCTACTCTACTTCATAATTAAAGCAACACAGCAATAAAATGAAATAAACAAGAGTAGGGAAGAGAGATGCAAACATAGATAAAACTGAGACGTGTTATCGAAGAGGAAACCGAAGAATTCGGCAAAAAACCTCTCCACCGCCCTCCAAGCGGAAATCGATCCACTAGACAATCAGTTGGAATACATCCCTCCAAGCCTAATCTACCCTTTGTACCTAAGCCCTCTAAGCTCCTACTCCAACAAGACTTCTCGGAACCGTGTCTTGTCTAGCTCTCCAGATCCCGCAACAAGCTCCATGTTGCATCTGCCATCCTTGGCTTCTTCCAATGTTTCCCAACAGCACCAAAACCTCACCGGACACTTTTAAAAGGTGTGATAAGTGTTTGGGCTATTGACGTCTCAATGGTATGGAAATGGAGAGGTAGGAGATGAGGAAATCCCACAAACAAAGGTGTAGAGAATTGTTATTATAACAATTTCTAACTCTCAAGTGTTTTAGCTAGGGTTTTCCCTCAGAAGCTCTCTCTTACATTTGTGGGTAATATGGCTATATATAATGAGGGTACAGAAAGTGTGTATTAGGCAGTACAGACTGGTAGAACAGAATGTCTTGCAGGTGTCTCGCAGGAAGGTCTTACCCACGAGATACTCACGAGACACAGCTGTCTCCATCTGTATAGACTCTTCGCATTCCAGTCATGTGCAGGGCACATGCATCTTTTCGCAGGATGCTTAGTCGCGAGATACCCGCGAAAACCTTCCTTGCTTCAATAGCTTGAGCCTTCACACTCTCTCTCACTATCACACAACCCTTACAATAAATTCCCACAACAGATACGATTGAATATAAATACAATCAAATTTGGCACGGAATAAAAGCCAACAAAATACATATTTGTAAATCGCAACTTTATACTTAACGTTTGGCTTCCTTCCCTTCCATAACTCATATGGAGTCTTCTTGGTACCGGGTCTAAAATACAGCCTATTAACCGTATGACATGCAGTGTTAATGGCTTCTCCTCACAAGTTTCTAGCCACATCCTTGTTGTGTAACATTACTCTAGCCATCTCTTGAATAATCCTATTCTTTCTTTTTACTACACCATTCTGCTGAGGAGTAATAGAAGCAGAGAATTCTTGAGATATACCTGATCTCTTTCAAAAGGACTCCATATATGAGTTCTCGAATTCTTTACCATGATCACTTCGAATTCGAACAATCTTCAAGCTCTTCTCATTCTGCAATCTTGTGCACAAGGTTTCAATGTGTAAGTTTTTAGACCCCTTAAAAACACAATTGGATTAACCTAGGTAATTAGCCAAGTTATTACTTAGTCCAAATTCCAAATCTAAGTTATCACAATCAAACAATCATATCATGCATAGCAGCAAAAAGATAAATAACACAACGATATGATCACCCAGGAAACCAAACCGATAAAAACCTGGGGAGGATTTAACCTAGCTATCCTCAAGGTAAACCTGAATCCACTATGAAAGAATCGAAGTTTTACAATAGGACTTAGACCACTAACATCCAATTGCTACCCACCAGTAGAAACTTACTGACACGACCACGAGCAAGCTCCGAGACCACAGACTCCTTCTTTCTTGGGTTCTCCAGCAAGTACAAGCAAACCCGCTTGTGTTTCTTTAAGTTCTTATGGCAACAACTGAATGATCATCAAGTTCTTGGACGAATCTCCTTCTTGATAATCCTAAACTTTTGTAAAGGAAAACTCCTTATAGATTTCACAAGAAATTTACACAAACAGAAATCTGAGCAACACTAAAACGTGGCTGGGGTTTGCCTTATATACCTAAGGCAAAAACCCAAAACCCTAAACATTTTAAATGAACTAGGACTAAGTTGAAATTCTGTAGAAAAATGCATTTTGCCCGAACTTCGATCGATCGAGCCAAAGCTTTGATCGATCGAGCCAGGCCGAAATGCACTTTTGATTCTGCATCAGCTTGAATCCAACTTTACATAAATGACACAACTTTGAGCAAGTCTAAATAAGGCTAAACAACTTGTTTTGATCATGGTTTGCCAACAATACACATTAGAGTTCTAAATACATTAATTCCTAAGTCTTTAGAACCTATCACAATGTGCTCAGGAGCATCAGACTTAGATTATCGGAGTATGACCCAAGTGTACCTAGTGAAGTCATCTACCACAACCATGATGTATCTTTTTCCACCAAGAGACTTGGTTCTGGTTGGACTTATGAGATCCAGATGTAGTAGCTCCAATGGTCTAGATGTAGAGGATGTTTGAGTCCCTAGATGTTTAACTTTCGTCTGTTTTCCAAGTTGACATGGTCCACACACCACATTGTTCACTTTATTGAGCTTTGGCATCCCCAAAACTAACTCATGTTTAGATACAATTGAAAGATGTTTGTAACTAGCATGTCCCATCCTTTGGTGCCAAAAATCTTCATTAGGTAAACGAATGCTATTGCACACAATATCAGCATCAGAGACCAAGCCATAACAATTGTCTAGAGTACGAACACCACTTATAATTTTCTTTCCAGACTCATCCTTGACAAGGCATTTCCCTTTTGAGAATAGTACCATGAAATCTTGATCACATATCTGACTTATGCTCAACAGGTTCATTCTTAGGCCTTCTACATATAGAACATTTGCAATGTCTAGCAGTCCAGGTAGAGAGATGATTCTCTTTCCTTTAATCTGTGATTTGCTCCCATAACCAAAAGTGACATTACCACCTTTCTTAGACTCGAAAACCTTGAAGAGAGATCGGTCTCTAGTTATGTGTCTTGAGCAGCTGCTGTCAAGGCACCACAAACACGTGTCCATAACCTTAAATGTGGACTTCATCGTGAAGCATACTTCATGCTTAGATGAAAAATCAGTCGGAATGATGTTTTCTCTCATCTGCCTTTTATGAACAAAGCCTTTAACTTTCACTCTTCTCAAACGAACTCCTTTACACATCTTCATTCTGAGACAGTGTCAAGCTGAGATCTTTTCCAATATTCACCATAATAGAATTCAAATAACTTTTAGACTTGCATCTTCTAATGCACCCAAACAAGTAGAGATTAGAAAAATAAGATGAATTTGAAAACAAAGATCTCTTCAAGCCGATTACAGCCATGAAAACAGGGGTCAATGGATCACACAGCAAAGATTAAAACCTAATTAGAGTGTGTCTGCTCTGATACCACTTAATAGGCCAAGAATGTATTAACCCCTTGTAATGAATTAACCAATTAATTAGCCAAGTTGATTAACTAATTCAATTAGCATGCAATACACATGTTAGCACAAACAAATCACCAATTAACTAAATGCAGCAGAAATTAAATTGACATAGTAATTTGTTTATGAATGGAGAAAACCTACATGGCAAAAACCCCACCGGATGATTTTAAGGTTACCACTCCCAAGAATTCACTATTATCAGTTATAAGTAAAGGAATCCCAGTACCTTATACCAACCTACGGTTGAACCCTTACCCCAATAGCGAATTGGACTTATTCTATAGTGACAATCTCTCCTTTTATTGCACGACTCCCAGTACATGACTAACCAATAGATGCGCAGATCCCAATACGCAACTTAATCACCAACCTTGAGAAGGATGTTAGCTGCAGAGTTCTTCAGTTCATCACATGATGAAGATCACAAAACTCCTTGGTTACAAAACCCTACGGTGTACAAACACAACAGCTTCTTCAAGAGAAACATGAACTAGGGCAAATTCTGTCTCCGGTCACAATTTGCCTGAACACAACTTTGCTTCACACTCGCACAACCTTTGACAGCCCTTAAAACAATTCTTATATATGTTTAGGGTTGTGAGATAGCTTATCTGTCGAGATAGCTATCGAACATCTAGCTTCAGCAGCTTTTTAAACCTTGATAGATAACTTATCTGTCAAGATAGCTATCGGGCATCTGGCTTCAGCAGCTTTTTAAACCTTGATAAATACTAGTTGTTGAGATAGCAGTCGAGCTTTAAAATCCAGCAATTCTTCACTTGTTTCTTGGACAGACTTGCATGACTTTAACAATTAATCTTGAAACCTTGTTTCTTGAAGCATTAAACACATCCTAGATCTACCCAATTACAAGTAAAGTGCATTTTGTCAAATGATTAGCCAATTCTATATTGACATATGTTCCTAACATTAAATCACATAAGTTCTAACAGCAGCCTTAAGAATTAGAGAGATTGATGAAACTAAACAACACAAGCACAAGCGGTTGCATTTAATTTAGTCGAGCATTCTTCCTAAGATCTAATAATTTTTTATGCAGCAAATCATTAAATCTTGGTTGCTTCACAGATTAGAGAGATCAAACAATTACGGATTTGATATCTAACCTAGCAGTAGATTGCATCAAATAATAAACTAGTAGGCCTCCTAGAAATTAAACGAGACAATCATGAAAATAGACATAGAAGAACATCCGATATTCAAAGCATAAATTGAACAATAAAAAACAAATCAGATCTCACAGTTTTATTGATTCCGAGGCTTCCGTTTCCTTCGACCAAGTATAAAAATTTAGCCACACAGGGCCATGATGAACACTTAAAGGAGTATTTGTGAAGGATCTTGTACTTCAATAAGAACTTTAAAAAAAAAAAAAAAAAGTACAATGATTTAGTCCTTATACATTCTAACAAAATACATCATTTTTGTTTTTAAGTTACAATATAATAATAACAATAACAATAACAATAATAACATTAATAATAATAATTATTATTATTAGTTGGGGATGTTAAATAAATAATAGGGATGATGATGATAACAACATCACAACAATATTAATAATGACAACAACATAAGAATTACAATATTACAAAATTCATCTATATATATATATAACCGCCTCTGAAGCTCCCACAATTTTCCACAACAGCACAATATTTAAAAAATAAAATTAAAAACTCTTTTTCACTCAAAATCAAAATCGGATACTTATTTTTAAAAAAATTATAAAAATTTATAATAAAAAAAAAAACCGATACTTATCTTAAAAAAAAAAAAAAAAAAACGATAGACACAAACGCAAACTTAACCTGGAAACACGATTGGAGTTTGCAGGAGAATAAGCAGGAAACCCCAAAACTGAAAACCTTAGATGCAAATCCATCTCCTTTGTCTCCAGTCTCATTTGAGACAATCTCTTCCTGGCAACGGTATGCGATCAAAACTCTACTCTATCAAAAAAACAAAAATTTTGATTTTATATACAAAAATTTTGATTTTTAGTAGAATACATAGGAAACCCCAAAACTGAAAACCCTAGACGCAAATCCTTCTCCTTTATCTCCACTCCCATCTGAGACAATCTCTTCCCAGCAACGGTATGTGATCAAAACCTTACTCGATCAAAAGAACAGAAATTATGATTTTATATACAAAAATTTTGATTTTTAGTTATAATATATATACATAAAAGTTTAGATCTTTCAATTGCTTTTTTGTCTATTAAATGGATCTTAATATGCTTTTTATGTTGTTTTGGTTTTCAAGATTATTGGGTTTATGTTTTTAAATGGTTTATTACATTCTATTTGCAACTAAACTGTGTATTGTGGTTTTATGGGAATGTTTTGGTTGTAGTATTGTACAAATGTTTTTTTTTGGCTGCACTATTGTAACAATGATTTATCATATTGATTATTAGTCTATGGACTGGTGTCACTTTGGAGTTTTAGGGGCCTTTGTAGGGCTGCTATTGTTGTGGACTAGAAGAGTAGCAGAGAAATTTGACGAGGCTATGGGAAATTATTCTAGTTGGTGTTTTAAGTGCCTATGGTCCCCCAATTCTGAGCATGACAAATATGTGGGTTTAGAGTCTTGGAAGGGATTTTGATATGATTCCGTTTGAGAAGTAGGTCTCATTTTTTTAATGATTTATTTCATGGTGTGTTTGTGCGTTAAGATTAGAGTTTTTTACCTTTAATAACTTCAAAGGAATCAAATCTTTTAGAAAGTTTTATTATTTTACTTAAAAAGAGGATTCCCTCTTAAATTTGATGGAAGCCATGAGATCAAGTTCATAAAACCCTCTTAATTTTGATCAAGAGTGTATGTCAATTGTTTACGAAGTGAAACAACTACTATTGATAATGGTTTCAACAGATTAATATATTTTCCATAGTTTGTCAACAGATTAATATTCATAGATTTTTATATTGCCATGAAGACCTACTGACAAAATCACATGGTAGCATACTTACATAAAAATTAAATAAATAAAAAAGTCAATATGTAAATCTTCCGCAAAACAATTGAAGATTTCTTGAATGAAAATTTATAATTATGTGTGAAAAGGCTCCACATGTGAGGCTGTACTAACACTAGCATATATATATATATATATAGTTTGAATGGGGCTCTCTTGATTTTCCTTATCTTATTGACATGATTGAAATATTTAACTTTCTCATCATCGATGTAGAATTTCATAGTCTTCTCTTTGGTTATATTAGTCCTACCTTTGTATTGCTTTGTTTTGTTTATTTTATTTTTTATTTTTTATTTTTATAAATCATTTATTTTTTTCTTTTGTTACAATTTTATATAGTGCTGAGGTTAAGGTGTATGTGACCATATATGCATTATAGCTAATTTCACATCATGTTTTCCTGGCTTACAGAGGGCTGAGACCTTGGGAATTGTTGAATTCCCAATACTAGGCTGCATCAGGAATAGCAGAGTTGGGGTTAAAGATACAATCTTTTCATCAAGGTAAACATATTACACATGTTTTTATTACTATTATTGTGAACAAAATAAATTAAGAACTTATTATTGTCACTATCTAGAATAATTTGTGCATCATGTATCTTAAAGAGCTTAATTGTGATCATAAATAAAACTATCTTTTTAATATATGCTGGAAGACTTCTAGAATAACCTACCGTAGATGGGTGGAATCTCATTAAAAATCTTGAGGTAAATGGGATGTATGATCCACCATGGTTAATAAATAGACTTTAACAAGCACATGAATCAGTAATGAAATTGGTCTTTCCAGTTCACATTAATCTGTTACTATGATGATTCCCTTGAAACTTCAATATTAATGAAATGGTAGTGAAGTGATTTGTGTTGTTGCCTTTGTTTTCTTTGTGTATTGGCAGTATACACACACACATGACACTTCAATCAATAACTTCCATGGGAACGTCCTATAACTTCTATTTATGTAAGAAATATGAAGTTGAAATCAAAATCTGCTTTATGCAATAAATGAGTAATCCATCCAATGCCAGCTAACAATAAGAAATAAATAATTGAAGGAAAATTCAAGTCTAAAACAATAAAGCTAATCAAAATCATTGGAACCCCATAACAGATTATCCTAATGAAAACAAAACAATTTTCTCTCGAAGACTATTACTTTGGCTACTGATTTTATGGCTATTGAATTGGATATGTCACTTCATGATCTTATTAAAAATAGAGGTTCCCGTGAGAGAGTTAGATAAGTAACAGCTATTTGATTTAGTTTTACAGATTTTTGTAGATAAGGTATTTTATTGTATATTTGCTTCTCATAGTGCTTATTAAAAGTGGCTGTATTGGATATTGCATGATGGTGGTAATGTTTTTTAGAGACTTTTAATTATTGATTTCTTCCTTTTCAATGTTGGGCTTTTCTAGGTTTTGCATGTAATGCTATTCTTAAAATTTTAGTTGATAATCTATTTGAGTGATGAGGGGAGAAAATCAAACGTCTTGATTTGAATTATATGGAGTAGTAAGTATGGTCAAGCTATATATAGGTAAATCATTCCAAATTTTTGCAGCATTCCCTGTTATAATGTTTTGAAGATAAAATGTTAAGGATAGTCTTTTAAAAAAAAAAAAAAAAACTATGCAGAGGATTGTAATTTACTGCTTAAGTTTTTTAATCACATTTATGATGAGTATTTTTAATCATGGATTTTGAGTAAAATTTGATGGCCAAAATTGCACCATATTTGTCAGAAATAAAAAGATATATGTTGCAACTAACAATGGCAAAATTGCTAATTGATGTGCATCATTAAAATGTTGAATTTTGGTTAAAATGCTTATATCAGCCTAATTTTTAGCATCTTTCACAATTTTAAGTGAATGCATGTAAATTTGTTCAAAAGTTAATTTTTATGCCTTAGAGGGTTTTGAGGAGTATATAAATTTGATTCTAGATGATGCTGGAAAAGTCAACATCAAGAGGAAGAACAAAAAACTTTAGATGGGTCCATTTTCCTTTACTTTTAATCTCCCAAATGTGCATGCTCTGAACATAGTGCATCTATTTAGTTATGGTTGAATTACATAAAAAAAAAAAAAAAAAAAATGTAAAGGATAGATTCTTCTTAAGAGATGCAACACAACAGCCACCTCTCTCTCTCACAATAGTGGAAGGCGGTGATTTTAGCAATTGTGTAAATTGGTATTATGTTGCCTTTTCAATTCCATTAAGGTTTAGCATCTTTGTTTACTGGCAATGTTAGAATTTAGATAGATCTTGGACATCAAGAATGATTAATATAATTTATGAAAGATATTTGATTGAATGAGTATGAAGTTAACTATATTTGTGTAATTAATTGTATTGGATGGTACTTATATTAGTTATATATTTTTTAAATATGATCTCAAGCTCTTGGCTATCACGGCTTCTCAGTGCATGTGATAGATTTTATTACTTTGCAAGTGATAGATTTTATTGGTTTGGTATATAAATTATACCATGATATTGATTTTTTTTTTCTTTTCATATTAGGGAAGTTATCAATAGTTTTCCCATGCATCGCACGGGTTAGCAACTAGTAAAACTTATTACTTACCGTGATAAAGGAGATATAAATAATAGGTTGGGGTAATTGCTCGTAGTAGTTATTCTAGTTATAGTAGTACCCCAAGATTTGGTACGAGTAGGACCCAAACAAACCTTACAACACAATCCTAAAAGAGAATTACCAAACAAATTTGCCCAAACACAAAAGTCGCAAAACTGCTAAGAGATCTCACAGATACTAAATTTGTAGCACAAACACAAATTCAATTTCTCTCCCCATGTAGAAGAACTTTTGGGTTAAAGCCATTAACCCCTTTTTGGTATTATCTATTTATCATACTGCAATACACATTCTTTCATGAACAGTGATAGGCCAAAAATGTATTGACCCTTTATGGAAATTCAATTACATGCAATGGCATGGTAGCACAAACAAATCACCAAATAACTAAATGCAACGGAAAATAAATTTTGTCACAAGTGATTTGTTTACGAATGGGGAAAACCACCAAGACAAAACCCCACCGGGTGATTTTAAGGTCACCACTCCCGAAAATCCACTATGATCAAAACAAGCGGTCACAAGTAAAAGGAATTCCAGTACCTAATACCAATCTATAGTTGAACCCTTACCCCAATACCCAATTGGACTTGTAATGTAGAGGTAATCTCTCCGTTCAATGCACAAATCCCAATACGTGACTAACCAATAATGCACGGATCCTAGTACGTGACTAACACACCAACTTGAAGAGGATTATTGGTTGCAAATTTCTTCAGTTCATCAACATGAAGAACAGGAAGCTCCATGGTCACAAACCCTTGGCATAAAAGACACAATTGCTTCTATAGAAAGGAAGATGAACTAAGGCAAATTGTCTTCGGTCACAATATGCATGTCACAATCACCATGCATCAAGTGTGACGGCCCTTAAAATAATTTTTATATATGTCTAGGGTTGTGAGAGAAGAAACCCTACACAAGGATATGCATGTAGTCAACTCTAAAAAGTCTGATTTCGTAATTCTCGATAGATTCATCTTCCGTCGAGCTTCTGTCGAACTTCAACATTAAACCTTGATAGATAGGCTTCTGTTGAGCTATCTGTCGAGCTTTAATGAACAACACTTCTTCACTTGTTTCTTGGTCAGACTTGCATGGCTTCAATACTAAACTTGAACACTTTTTTCTTGAAGTACTAAACCCATCATAGATCTACCCAATTACAAATAAAGTGCGTTTTGTTAAAGAATTAGCCAATTACATCAAAATGACCCTAACAAACAGAAATAGATGTTTCCTAATCCATAAGGAATACCTTTCCTCTGTGGATAAAAAATAGACTTTGCATTCCAAACCAAGAAAACCCAAATAAATTCAAATTAGAAATTTGAGGCAAAATCTGTTAACTTACAACATTGACTTATTTCATATTCTTTTAGCTATTTCAGTCAATTTCATTTGTTTCAGCTAAGATCCTTGTTTTGGCACAAAATGCAATAGAGAGGCAAACATGATGTTAACATTGATTAGTCTCTTTTCTCATTCAACCACTCCAATTTGGTTATGGAAACCATTCACCACCATGAGAGAGAGAGAGAGAGAGATTATTAACTTTGAAAAATGTTACAAACTAAGAATAAAAAGGTGAATACCATCATTTGAGGATACTAAAATGAGGTCGTCAAAGGAAATGAGTTAGAGGCAAATCTTCTCTATATCTAAAGTTATTCAAAACACTAAGGTAGGTGGTGTGGTATTAGTCTGTGGATGAGGCATTTGGATCCAAATTTAGCTCTTAGGGTAGATGAAGTTGAAGAAGGAAGAGGAAGTTAGACTTTTGTTAACAAAAACGGCATTCCGGCCCTAAACCTGTATTTACTATACTAGCTAGTATGTATTGTATTGCCCACTAAACTGATAAAATACACCCTAGTTAGGATGTTACAATTCGTTTAGGAAAAATAATTTTAAAATATTTAAAAAAAGGGTTATAAAACATTTTTTTTGTGCTACAACTTTGGGCTACATGCTTTGGTTAAATTTTGGTCTTTAAAATATGTAGGTTTAAATGATTTGTTTATATATATAGCAGTAATGCCAAAATGATACATCAATATTAATTGATACCGAAATATTTTGTTTCTTAATCATACCAAAACCACTCCAAAATGTTATCCCCAATGTTTGTTTTTAGACCCTTTAAAACACAATTAGATTAACCTAGTTAATAAGCCAAGTGATTATTTAGTCAAATTATCAAGTCTAGGTTAACACAAACATCATATTATTGTAAAGTGCGGAAAATAAAGGACACAACAATATGATAACCCAGGAAAACCAAACCGGTAAAAAACCTGGGAAGGATTTAACCTAACTATCCTCAAGGTAAACTGAGTCCACTATGAAAGAATTGAAGTTTACATAATAGCGACTTAGACCACTAACATCCTATTGCTACCTGGAGTCGGAAACTTACTACCACGACCATGTGACAGCTCCGAGTCCACAAACTACTTCTTTCTTGGATTCCCAGCAAGTACAAGCACTCCCGCTTGTGTATCTTTAAGCTCTTGAATCTGTAACTGAATTGATCACCAAGTTCTTGACATAATCTTGAATCTTGGAAACCCTAAGTGTATGTGAAGGCAACTACCTCTAGATCTCACAGAAGATTCACACATACAGCATGAAGAGCAACCTAAAACGTGGCTAGGGTTTTCCCTTTTATACCTAGGGCAAAACATAAAACCCTACACGTCAAACAGGCTTGGGCTAAGTTGGAAAATTTTGTAGAAAAATGTTCTACCCGAGTTTTGATCAGTCGAGTCTAATTCTCGATCGATCGAGCCAAGTAGATTTACACAGTAAATCCTGCAGCAACTCGATTCCAACTTTACATAAAAAGCATATAATTTGAGCAAGTCTAAACAAAACTAAAACATTTTGATCATGGTTTGCCAACATTACAAAATGAAGTTCTAATACATTAGTTCCTAATTCCTTAGAACCTAACAAACTTGCCCTTTGGCAATCCGTGACAAAACATAAACTTAAACAAAATGCTCAAAGTTTACACAAAACAGCCCATTACAAAAATATAGCCCAACACCAAAAAAAAAAAAAAAAAAAAAAAAAAAAAAAAAAAATCCAACCTAACTACTATCTATCAGTTGCAAGTGTAGACAACAGCACGACTAAATCAACCTATATATTTCTTGAAACACTCAACAAACGCATAAACGTATGTGTGGAAAATACAAGCAAAACAAAATAACTTCTTGATTTCACATAACATAAAATAAAGACATATATCATGAATAACCTCATAAATATAAATCAATAAGCAATGTGAAACAAGAAACATATACAATCAATGTATCTCCCCCTATCATGGACAACCCAATCAAAAACAATCCTGAGCCATAAATGTAAATACAGAATGAAGCACCTAGATACAATCTAAAAGCTCCACAGCTCCAAAACATCATAAATCTCCCCCTAACTACAAAAACTCCTCTAGATATGTACTCCCCCTTTTTGTGACGAATTATCAAAGGACAATCACTCATCATCAAAAGGAGATGGCAGAGGCGACCGTCTCAAATGCTCCAAATCTACTCGCAAGGCACAAAGCTCATCAAGCATGTCCACCAAAAGCTGACCATGAGCCGCCTGAACGGTTATGACAGTCTCCAACATACGTCGAATGTCTAAATCATCCAAGGTAGAAGGTGGAGGAACAGCAACAACAGTAGCAGGATCAACAGACTCCTCAGTCGTAGTATCACCTGTAGAAGAGGAAGGAGGAGGTGTGACATCAGAAGGCTCAACCCTAGGACGTTTAGAGCTTGCTCTCAACTGAGCAACCCTCTGTCGAAGAAAGGTGGCACCTATGGGAGCAATAATGTGAACAGGCTCAGACTCCGAAAACTCATCTAATCCTAGATGTAACAAAATTCGATGAATAAAAAGGGGGAAGAAAAGAGCATGAGCAATAGAACTACTCCTATAAACCTCATTCAAAGAACGAAGAAACAGATGAGGAAAACAAATAGGAGCATCAGTAACAAGGGCATACAAAAATGCATAATGCTCCAAAGGAATAGTGTGCAGATGAGAGACAAGCCACAGAGAATGACAGGTAATCCTAAAGAAAAGATAGTGAATCTCAGTGAGCTCAGCAGTAGTGATCCGAGGATCAGAACCCCATTGAATAGAAGACCCAGTGATGTAAGACATGATGTCATCTATAGGTCGAGACTCATCATAAGGGTAGACAGGATGCTGGACCACAGGTACCCCAAGAACATCAGCCACTACTGAAGGTGTAATGGTGTACTCTTCAACTTGTATCCAACTCTTAACTAAAGTGTTGGAATCATAGACATGGATAAAGAGGTTCGAGTGGAACTCTCTAATCAGGGTAGCCGGAAGTGGATGAGAAATATCCAACAATAGCAACCAGCCCCTACACTCAAAGTTACGCCTAATCTCAGGATCAAGCTCATCTAACGAAACCTTTCTCTCAGCCCAAATGTTCCTCTTAAGGTTAAGCTTCTCAAACGTCACTTGGTTTTTCTCACTCGGAAACCTCTCACTATCAAAAGAAGGAGCAGAAGTGGAGGTGGTTGTCTTATGGGCTCTAGTCTTCCTAACCATGATGCTAAGGTTGGAATAGGACAGACAAAAAAGAACCAAAGAAAGAAAAAACAAGAAAACCCAAGGGCAGACTGCAAGTTAGCACAAAAAATATAGAAATAACAATTCTATATGATGCATGAACAGTATAAGCAAATGATGCATGCTCTAATGCAATGAGAATAAGTTCAATTTAACTTTAAATTCACAAAATTGGCTTAAGCATAGAGTTTATATCAAAAACCCAAAAATTTGAAAAACCACTTGTACAATTTTCAAGAAATTGATCAATTGATCATTAATCAAGATAGATAACACATTATAATGATCATATAAATCAATCCAACAAGCCAATTTCATCAAATTAAACCTAATTGAACAAAATCCCCAATTCGGGTAGTTTCAAGGCAATTTCAAAATTTCCCAATTCAACAAATTGATCGAACTAAACCACAAGGATCATGTTTATAGCATCCCACAACAAAATCCCATTAATCAATTTTGAAAGAAAAGGCTTAAATAAAATAAGAAATCCCAAATTCTCTTAGGTTCAAAAATATCCCCAAATGCATGACAAAAATGCATGAAAACTGAAAATAAATGAAAAAGGAAGGGCAATAAGGTCTTACCAGCCATAGATGACAAAAACCTTGCAAAAGATTGGAGGGAAAATGACAAAAAACTTGATTGGAAGCCTTGATAGATTGAATGAGAGAGAAAGAGTTTTGAAAGTTTTTGAAATAGTGTTTGATCACATGAAAACTAAAGATTTTAAAAAACTCTCAATACGACTTTCGATTGATCAAAAAATAGGTTCGATCGATCAAAAATGCTTCGATTGATCCAACACCAATCGAGCACCAATCGAAACAGATAGAGACTAACCAAAATTTTAATCGCAATTTCGATCGGTCAAGAAACAGGTTCGATCGATTGAAATTCTAGAAAAAACAAATTTTTGAAAATCAAAGCAATTTTATGTAGAAACTCCTTAAAGTATTGAATTTTATGAATAAAATGCATGAGTATGAGATGAAATGTTTTTCAAAAACACTTGTTTTGAACCCAGTTTTCCAAAATTAAGATTTTCCATCAATTATCCTTAAATTCCCAAACAGCAAACATGTTTTGCATAAAACTCAAGGAATTTTCAAACTTGGTTGGCCAAACCAAAATCACACACAATAACATGTACAAAGTTTAACAAAGAGTAACTTGTGAAGTGTGTGCAACTAACAAAAGCTTGAGATATATGTGAGGTGATATGTAAATAAAAATCAATCACACTTTCTACAAAATTCATTACATAGAATTTGAAAGAGACTATCACCTAAAGAGTTATATCATATAACCCCCACATCTCCTAGTAAACAAGCTTGCAATCATATAAGTTTCTTGATTTGACTCATATTGTACACACCAATTTTATTTGATCAGAAACTTATTAAAATAGCCGGGATAATGTACACACCAGTTTTATTTGATTGATTTATTTAAAGTCCAATAATGTACACACCAATTTCAACATTTAAACCGAGGCTACACCTTATGTTCTTTATGTGCATGTGCTACACTTTCTCGGGTACAAAATCTTATGATATGCACTAAGGTGTTCATGATTGGCTAGTAAACAGTGGTGAGATGGTTATATATGCCTTTCTCAATAAGTTTAAGCCCGACAATTAAAGGTATGTGACTTTAAGATCAAGACAATGTTATCAAAAGCTATAAACATCTTTCCCACACAACATGCACTACAAGGTTTCAACTAGTAAAGTGCAATAAATAAGCTCATCCAGGCTAAACAAAGTACATAAACATGTTATGTAAAATTAAATTGGCCAACCTTAATTTCAAATCCAAGAAAATAATGCAAAACACATTTTGCTTCCTTTTTCCTTTTTTTTTTTTTAAAAAAAAAAAAAAGAAGAAACAAAAACAATCCTAGAATGAAATGCGTAAATGTTATGCAATGCAAGTCCTAGAAATAAAAACAAAAAAAAAAAACCAACAAAAACAAAGGTCACAAAGAGTAGAGCAATGAAGCACAAGGACCATGTCAGAAAGACTAAATTATATTGAGTTTTTTGTATCCAAAACTTTTTAAATGCACCTCGAGCATTGGAGTTCTTATTCACATTAGAATGATTTCCAACTCCAGGATTAGAATAAAGGTTTAGAGCCTTTACCAATTCACCAATAAGTACCATGGGATCTTGTGCTTGAGGCACAGGTACTTTTGGCTTATTTGCTCACTTAGCAGCTTGCAACTTGAAACAATTTGGACGAATGTGCCCAGACTTTCCACAAAAATGACAAACCCATGCTGGCTTATCATGCAACTTGCTCTTAGAAGGATTAGGAGTCCTAGGTTTGGATACTTAAAGATCAACCCTAATTTTCCTAGAAGGTGTAACTTCTACAGATTTAGCAACCTCACTCATAGAGGGTTTGACAACCTCACTCACAAGGGATTCAGAAGAAAGAACAAAGTTTGTGGAATGGGGTTCAGGCACAAAAATGCTTTCTACAAAACCTAAACCAGTTTTGTCAGAGTAAGGCTTTTGAACACTCAGCATGTGATCAAGTTTGGAGCTTACAGACCTAATAGTTTGTTCTCTAGCAACAGATAATTCAAGTTCTGAAATTTTAACTTTATCAAGCAAAAGCATGTTCTCAATCTTCACATTATTCAACAATTTATTAGCATCAAACAGTTTCACAAGCAAATTTTTCTTTTCAAGTTCAAGAGATGCAGTTTTCTTTAAGCCTAAATCAACACTCATAACATCCTTTGCAGCAACTTTGCAAAGTTTATTATAGGCTTCTTGTAAATCTGCATCCTCAGAGAGTTCCCCATCAGAAGGGTGCTCCTCAACAGCAAAACTTTCATCAACTACAGCAGTAGCAGTGAAAGTAATGAAGTCTCCATCCTCATCACTACCAGACTCATTGTCAGAAACTTCATCATCACTAAGGGTTACAGCCATAGCCTTACCCTTAGACCTCAAGAATGTAGGACATTCAAATTTCACATGACCATACCCTTGACACCCAAAACATTGTTGACCCATAGAATTATTAGAAGGTTGACCTACTTTTTCTTTAGGTTTTTCAATATTATTAACCTTAGTGGGATCATTCCTCCTAAAATTTCTAAGTTTAGCATTGTTCTTACCTCTTGCCCTTCTGTTATTGTTTCTAAGAAAGTTTCTAAAGTTTTTGGCAAGATAGGCAATCTTTGTAGCAGAGAGCTCATCATCAAATCCACTCACATCAACATCATCAACAGACTTAAGAGCCATTGATTTGGATTTGCTAGTATTAGGTACGTCCAACTCATAGGACTGAAGAGATCCTACAAGTTCATCAACAAGGATGGAGTCCACATCCTTACTCTCAGTGATGGCAGTCACTTTGGGTCTAAAATCCTTAGTTAAAAATCTAAGAATCTTCGTAACAATTTTAGGTGAATCATAGATTTCATCCAGATTATATGCAGAATTAACAATGTCATTGAACTTAGCATAGAATTCATCAAAAGATTCATCATCAGACATCCTAATGCTTTAAAATCTAGTAGTTAATTGCTACAGCTTATTAATTTTAACTGCCTTTGTGCCTTCATGCACAGTTTGGAGGGTATTCCAAGCAGTATAAGCAATCTCAACATTAGAGATTCTCTTAAATTCCTCCATAGAAACAACATTAAAGATAGCATTCATAGCTTTGCTATTAAAAGCGACTACTTCTTTCTGAGAAGTTTGCCACTCACTAATAGGAGTAGTGAGCTTCTCCCATCCGTATTCAATAGGGTTCCAGACTCTCTCATCTACAGGAATGCTTTCATCCTTATTTTCCAATAAGCATAGTTATTCCCATCAAAGTGAGGTAGAATAACAAGAAAGTGTCCGTGTTCCATGACAACAGGGGTCAAGGATCAGCTTTTAGATCAAAATATCTACAACAAGAGAGCAACCTGCTCTAATACAAGTTGTTTGTTTTTAGACCCCTTAAAACACAACCAGATTAACCTAATTAATAAGCCAAGTGATTACTTAGTCAAATTATCAAATCTAGGTTAACACAAACTTCATATTATTATAAAGTGCGGAAAATAAAGAACACAACAATATGATAACCCAGGAAAACCAAACCGGTAAAAACTTAGGGAGGATTTAACCTAACTATCCTCAAGGTAAACTGAATCCACTATGAAAGAATTGAAGTTTACACAATAGCGACTTAGACCACTAACATCCTATTGTTACCTCAAGTAGGAAACTTACTACCACGACCACATGACAGCTTCAAATCCACAGACTACTTCTTTCTTGGATTCCCAGCAAGTACAAGCACTCCTGCTTGTGTATCTTTAAGCTTTTGAATTTGCAACTAAATTGATCACCAAGTTCTTGACATAATCTTGAATCTTGGAAACTCTAAGTGTATGTGAAGGCAAGCACCTCTAGATCTCACAAAAGATTCACACACACAGCATAAAGAGCAACCTAAAACGTGACTAGGGTTTTCCCTTTTATACCTAGGGCAAAACATAAAACTCTACACATCAAACAGGCTTGGGCTGAGTTGGAAAATTCTACAGAAAAACGTTCTACTCGAGTTTCGATCAGCCGAGTCTAATTCTCAATCGATCGAACTAGGCAGATTTACACAGTAAATCCTGCAGCAACTCAATTCCAATTTTACATAAAAAGCATATACTTTGAGCAAGTCTAAACAAGACTAAAACGTTTTGATCATGGTTTGCCAATATTACAAAATGAAATTCTAATACATTAGTTCCTAATTCCTTAAAACCTAACACCCAACAACTTTCCTCAACAAGGCAGCCGAGTTATCTCCATCTTGGAGAATAGTAGAGATGGTTATGGGTTGAACACCAATAACCAATAGAGTGGATGAGACCTTTGGAATCTGTCAGTACATGAACAAAAGAATAAAAAGAAAAAGAAGTCACCGATGATTTGTTGTCTTCTATAGTTAAATCATTATAGATTACAACAATGTTTTACCAAATCAAAGCGAATAATTAATATATTTCATTCTGAATCACGACTATTAAATGGACCCTCTCCATTCCCCTTCAAATGAAGATGATCCATATGGTATGTACCTAGGTTTCAATTTTCAAATCATGAGTTATGAATGTTAGGTGTGCATTAATTTAGGAACATTGTGAAATCCCACGTTAGTTATTGATTGAAAGATTGAGAAACTTATAACTTCAGGCAAATATTTTTCATTGGATTACTAGGATTAGCCTTTTGTGCTTAAAGTGCCTGTGGTATTACAAATTGTAGTAGGACAATGTCCGACTCATTTGTAGCACCATGCACGTCATAAGTTGTGCCATGCCATGAGCTAGCTCTACACATTAGGGACGGAGCCAGGACTCAGAGTTAGGAGAGGCGGGTCTGTTGTTGGTTAGTTGATCGTGATGGGTGGTCATTGATGATGCCTTCAATCTCTTCTTAATGGTGTTGGCGAAGGTTGGTGGTAGTGGTGTCTAGTGAGGATGTGTTGGGTTTTTTCTTATTTTACAGTATTATTTATCTTTGGAAACTAAAATAAGAAAAAGCATAAAATAAGTAGACATGTGGCAAGTTTTTATTGGTGGATCATGGAGAGTGGGACAAAAATAATTTCGGGTTCAATAATTAATACACATTAATGCACTAATATTGATGGGAAACAAGAATGGAAGAGTCACTAATAGTGAGGAGTGCATATAAAATTCTTTGCTTATTTAGACCCCTTAAAACTAGATTAGTTTAACCTAATGAATTAGACAAGTAGTTACTTAAGTTAATTTTTAGAACTAGGTTAAACACATGCAATCATATTACTAAGTGTAGAAAAGTAAAAGAGACAAGCACTATGATTACCTAGGAAAACCAATGAAACCAACAGTTTTAAGGTAAAAACCTGGGGCGGATTTAACCTTACTATCCTCAAGGAAAACAAATTCACTATATAGAATTGAAGTTTACAATAGATTTTCTATATAGAACTTACTGACATGACCATGTGCAACTCCGACTCCATGGAATCTTCTATCTAAATTTGCTGAGCACAAACATCCACGTTTGTGACTTTGAGATCCCCCTCAAAGGTTTTAGATCATCAACAGTTGTTGATCTTGTATGCAACATCTTCTACAACACTAGATCTTGAGTTTCATCAAGGAATATTGTCGGTAGAAGAAAGAGAGCTTTGGGTACAAAAGCACTAGACCTGCAATAGGAGGCACAAGATGCACTCTTCTCTCTCTAAAAACTCCTTTAAAATGTGCCTTAGGGTTTCCCTTATATACTTGAAGTGTTTCACTTGAAACCCAAAACATTTAAGCAGAGTTTGGGCTGAAATAGAATTTTGCAGAAATTTCATGCCTACGACTTTCAATTGATCGAGCCTAATTTTTGATCAGTCAAGCTTCACTGAAATTCAAATCTTCTTTTTGTAGCTTGAATGTTCTTGATTCTTGACTTGTATCAACTTGAGCATTGTCTAATCAAACCTATAGAATTAGGAATCTATATCTAGACAAGTTTGTGCCCATGGTTTGCCAATTATTGTAAAGTTTTAGAACCTAACAATCTCCCCCTTGGGCAATTCGTGACAAAACTTACATATAATGTGAAATGCTCAAATACAAGAACAACCCAATTACAATAAAATGCCCAATTACATCACAAATCCCAATCTAAAACTCCTAACCTAGAAGTTGCAAGAAGAGGCAGAAGGTCTTGATCAGAATGTACCTATCTTTCCTAAAACACTCACAAGAGCACATCAACACGTGTGGAAATAAAGATAGATAAATAACAAATAATAAATAATCTATAACAAAAAATAGTAAACATGCAAACTAACTCTCCCTCTAAGTTAGATACATAAAAAAATAAATAAATAAATAAAACTTCTATTTTCTCCCCTTTTTCAAAAACAATTTCATCTCCCCCTACATAAAAATAGTTAAAGACCTTTTCCAAATTTCATCTATTTCTTCCCTTTTTGGTCACGTATTGACAAAGACAACTCAACCAAGAGTTGATAGTAAACATAAACAATAGTGAATAAGAGAAAAAGGAGAATCAAGGAACGACAAAAGAATTCAGCTTTATAGAAAATAGAGACAACCCCGCCTATGAACAACACATGTTGTATAAACGGCTTTCTCCCCCTATAAAAATAGGAAAAACATACGAAATTTTGGGAAAAACAGTTTTGGGGAAAATTTAGGAGATGAGAAAAATAAAAAGGCACAAAACAAACTTAAAAAATAAGTTGAAGATACACATGAAGAAAAATATTCTCTCTTTCAATATATACAAACTTGACACTATGTGACCCATAAATAGATGTGTCAAAATATTTTGAACTAAAATCAACCACAATAGTAGAGAAAATAATTGCACATACATTATCCACCATATCTCAACCAAAAAAAAAAAAAAATCTACAGGTCACACATCAAGAAAAATAGCGTATACTAAAATGTACAAAACTCAAATTAATCAACCAATTTTTAAATCAAGTTGAGTTCCCAATTTAGCAAAATTTGTGCGTGTTGTGTGTGAAAAACAATGAAAGATGTGACTGCAAAAATGCAAGATGAATACAGAAAACAATGCAATGCATGTCCTAATCTATATGTGCAATGCATAAAAAGACTGATTGGTTAAGAAACTAAAAACTGAAATTTTTCTGTTTCGATCAGTCGAACATTGATCAAGTAGCAATCAAGTCAGGCGGAGATTTTGAACATAAAAACTCACAGTTTCAATCAGTCAAGGGAGATTTTTGATCGATCAAACAATGTAAATTTTAAAACTATAAAAATCTGGAAATTTTATGCAAAAAAACAACTTTGAAAAGTAGTTTTTAAGACTCAATGCAGATGAACATGATCTAGAAAAGTTTTAAAAACATGATGCCTCTTAAATGCATTTAAAGAAACCAATGAGGAAGTTAAAAACAAAGACTTTAAACTTCAAAAACAAATTTCTTCAAATTCCTAACCAAAACAAAAAATTTGTATTTGCACATTAGTTCATATGCAATTAAAGATGGCCAAATTAGTCAACACACAATCATATGTACCAAATTTAGCAAAGATTTACATGTAGTGTGTGCAACTAGTAAGTGTACAAAGTACAAAAAATGTGATATGTAGATAGTAATCAAGCAAATTTTCTATATCATCAATCACATTGGTTTGAAAGTGGCTATCACCTAAAGAGTTACATCATATAACTCTCACATCTTCTAAAAAACACGGTTGCAATCATATAAAAGCATTTTGTTTCTTTTTGATTTTTTTCTTTTGCTTTTTTTTTCTTTCTATTTGATGCAAGATTATTATTTTTTGCTTTTCTTTTTCTTTTGAGAAATAACGCCTTGTTTAATCTTGTTGCGTAAGAACTACACATTACTGAGCACGGCTTTCATGATTTGTACACAGGTGTTCATGATTTGCGAGTAACAGTGGTGAGATGGTTATTTATGCATTTCTCTTAGAATTTTTTAGTCCTTACAATCAATATATGTGACATCAAAATCAAGATCGTTTGTTTAAAAACTATAAACAACTCACACAATTAAGCACTACATAGCACAAATTAGCAAAGTGCAGAAAATAGCTCATCAAAGCTAAATAAGGTACATAGTCATGAAAAGCAAATTTCATAGGCCAACCTTAATTACACACTTAGTGGTGTGCAATACCAAAAAAGTAAAAATCTTTTTGGATTTTCAAAATTTTTATGAATTAAAATCAAAAGGCACACATGCTAAATGTATAATAAAAAATGCAACAACAATGCATGACAGTGCTCAACTGAGCTATAGAGGGTAAACAAACAAGAAATATCAATTTCTTAATTAACCCATGAGTACATGTTCAATCTAGTACAAACTCACAGAAAAACAGAAATAGCTTATGCACTCAATTATGTAACACATACTTCCTATATTTCTCCACAATATCAAGCATGTTCTAGGTCAAGAAAGAAATATTATAATTCATGTAATCCTCAAGGAAATAAAACAAAGCACAAAATAAAATATTTTTTTCTTTTTGAAATTTTTCAATGTTTTTGGATTTTTTTAAAACAAAACAACCTAAGAAAATAAAACAACCAAAATAAATAAACATGTCCACAAATAATTGAAAGAATTAAATCAAGGACTAGTAAACAACACTCACCTTAGTGAATCTTTTTTCTCCCATATAGCACGAGTTTTTGGCTTTGTAGGTGAAAAAACATGAGAAACAGAGTGTATTTGAGAAATTACAAACTTCTTCAGAGAAAGACTGAAATCCTACAATTTCCTTTCACAAGCCAACAAGTTTAAATTTTTCAAAAGCATATGAAACTATATATTTGGACTTAGGGCAGGAGATATATCATCACATATCCTAGACTGAAACACAGAATTCTTAAATTTCTGTTTATGACAGTTAGGGCAAATGGGACCAGCAACACCATAAAAGTAACAAACATGAACAAATTTAGAAATATCAGTATTCCTAACAATAGATCTAGTCTCAGATTTGGGTTTTTGCCTCAAAAAAGAACAATTTGGTCTAATGTGACCAGCAACACTACAAAGGTGACAAGTAGACATAAAAACGTATTTCTTATGCTCTCTAATAGTAGGTTTAGACTTAGGTTTAGAAATTTCAGTGTCTACATCAGAACTTTTATCTTTGTCTAACCTAACAACATAAGCCTTTTCATTATGATTCTTCTTGAAAGGAGGAATATAAACATTGTCTTTAGGCTTAAGAGAAATAGAAATAGATACAAATCTTTTATCAACAGCTTTGGTATTAGACAAATTTTCAAGTTTAGTTTCAGAATCAACTAACTTTTGTTCCAAACTTTTCATCTTTTCATCATGAAAGAAAATTGATTTCTCAAAAATTCATTCTTTTTATTAGATTCATCTAATCTCACAATCAATTCCTCTTTTTCGAGATTAGCCAATTTTAACTCTTCCTTGAATTTCTTAGCAATTTTCAAAGATTTAGATAATTCACTACGGAGAGTTTCATAGGCATCAATAAGATCAACAGAAATAATAGCATCTTCTTTATTCAAATTTTCACAAATAAAAGCAGTAAGACACTTAAAATTATCCATGACAATAGGGATTAAGGATCTCACTCAGGACGTTAATCCAATCATAGTGAACCTGCTCTAATACCACTTGTTTGTTTGTTTAGACCTTTTAAAACCAGATTAGTTTGACCTAATGAATTAGCCAAGTAGTTACTTAGGTTAATTTTCAGATCTATTTTAAACACATGCAATCATATTACTAAGTGCAGAAAAGTAAAAGAGATAAGCGATATAATTACCCAGGAAAACCAATAAAACCAATAGTTTCAAGGTAAAGCCTTGGGGGGGATTTAACCTTACTATCCTCAAGGAAAACAAATTCACTATATATAATTGAAGTTTACAATTGATTTTCTACCTAAAATCTAAAACTACCCCTTGTAGAACTTACTATCATAACCATGTGCAGCTCTAACTCCACGGACTCTTCTATCTTAATTTGTTGAGCACAAACACCCACGTTTGTGACTTTGAGATCCCCCTCAAAGGTTTTAGATCATCAACAATTGTTGATCTTGTATGCAGCAACTTCTACAACACCAAATCTTGAGTTTCTTTCAGGAATATTACCAATAGAAGAATTTAGAGAGCTTTAGGTACAAAAACCCTAGATCTACAATAGGAGGCACAAGATGCAATCTTCTCTCTCTAAAAACCCCTTTAAAACGTGCCTTAGGGTTTCCCTTATATACTTGAAGTGTTTTGCTTGAAACCCAAAAAGTTTAAATAGAGTTTGGGCTAAAATTGAATTTTGCAAAAATTTCATGTTTGCGACTTTCGATCAGTCGAGCCTAATTTTCAATCGGTCGAGTGTCGTTGAAATTCAAAAGTTCTTTCTGTAGCTTGAATATTCTTACTTCTTGACTTGTATCAACTTGAGCATTGTCTAATCAAATCTATAGAATTAGAAATCTATATCTAGACAAGTTTGTGCTCACAGTTTACCAATTATTCTAAAGTTTTAGAATCTAACAAAAATGATCTACAAACGATCAAACCATATTACTTAGGTAAAGTTTAAAAAAATAAAAAATAAAGAGAAAGGGGGGACACAATTGCAACTTGCAAGCTAAAAGTGCTACAAAAAAAGAGAAAACAAATGTTCAAGAAAATAGTATAAGAATTAGTCCAAAAATTTTGTAAGTAGTGTGTGTGTATATATATATATATATATATATATATATAAAGAGTAAATTATAAATTTTATTTAAATACACTGCTTATTTTGCAATGAGATATGAATAACTAAATATATATTTTTTTAGAAGAATATAACCTACTAAATAGAACCCATAGCACACAGGAAAATTGACTTAGGCAAGAATAGAGTATAGATTATAATATCTATGATTTAAAAGATAATCAAGAGCTTAAAACAAATTAAGAAAGAAGAGTCCATGCATATTTTAGGCCTAAGAAAATACTCCAAACAAAATGAAGAAAATTAATCCAAAAGAAAATAGACACAAAACACCAAGATTTACATGATTCAGCAATAGCCTACATTCTACATTCATAGGCAACAACAAACAAATTTCACTATAACAAATTTGAGGTAATACAAATTGGCATAAAGGCATTCTCACAAACCATAATCCCAAATACACCATGTAGACACCGCATTTTATACCCCTTACGACTCAGGCCCCCGTTCCCCAATGATGCTGAAATTGTAAGGCCCAAGATTGGTTTAGGGCCCAATCAGATGTTAAATTGACTTGAGAAATGTTAAAATAGAAAATATAACTTTTAATGAGCAAATAAATCTATTTTTGGAAAATAAAGGCCAAGGAAACATTCGGCTTGCACACGTAGGAATCAACCTGTGTGCGTAGCCATGATGCATGTGCACACAGGCAAGTTTTCTACATTAAAGACTAAGATTTGGAATGAATCCCACATTGTCTGTGAGTCATTCCAAACCCCTATTTTGTCAATATAAATAGCCATACATGGTATCTTTTCAAAAACACACAGAAATCCTAAGGGAAAACATAAAAATTCACTAGAAATAATAAATCAAAGAGGGAGTTTTTTATAGAACATCCTCAAGTCAATTTTCTTTTGGTTGGGGCCTTTGCTGGCCTTGATCTTCGAGTTTAAGATTACTTGTCACCTTTTATTGATTGTGAATAGATTTGACTAAAGGGGATGGTCAAAAATCAAGCTTAAAAAGCTTCTATTTTTGAGGTATTAGTTCTAAGATTTTCCTTTATTTTTTCCTTAGTTTGATTTCGTTTTTAGTTGTTTAACTGCTTGTTTTGTGTATATATATGTTTTTTTAAGTTAGGTTTATGTGTTCTTATGTTTTAAAAGCATGTTACGTTGTTAGATTTACTGTTTTCTGTGTTGTTGTGTTTCTAGTTAGGGTTTTGAGGCTGAATCCATGTGCGCAGGATTCTACGTGCACCTGCAAGTTGGATTATGCATACGTAGGCCTATTCATACATACGTATAATCCTGCC
The DNA here is from genome assembly GCA_028535905.1 of Quercus berberidifolia. Taxonomy (NCBI): domain Eukaryota; kingdom Viridiplantae; phylum Streptophyta; class Magnoliopsida; order Fagales; family Fagaceae; genus Quercus; species Quercus berberidifolia. The sequence continues at coordinate 156,936 of JAPQVW010000029.1, forward strand.
CAGAAACCCTAATTCAAATTTTTGCTTATTTTTCTTTGTTTCTTTCACATAATATGCTTCTGTTTTGACTCTTTTTCATAGATATGAGTCTCTGCTTCATTGTTTAATTTGTTAGTTTGTCTTCCACATGTTAGATTAGGGTTTATCTTTTATTTTTGCTTCAATACCATGAATATGCATTCACATGTTCATGCATTAATGCCATAAGTGCTGAGATGTAGCAAGATAAGTGAGGTAAGTCATGCATTTACATGAACACGCATTGATATATGCTTAATGATATATATGAACATGCTTGTCTAGATGAGTTGTTTTAATTTGTAAGTACAAACACATGTTGCTTTGATCTTTCCATGCTTGTGGTTTTGCCAAGATTTGTTTGCTGCCATGATTTGTTTGCTGCCTTGGATGATATGACACGATGTGAGATAGGAGTTTGTTAGAGTTTATGATATGATGAGAAGTATGATAGATGTACGCTAGGCTTCGGTTGTGATACGCCATGATAGATGAGTGATTAGGTTTTTCGATGATTGATGTCATGTTGATTGTTAGATGTATGCTAGCGTGTATGTGAGTATAGATGCAATGTTGAATGTGCCTTTAATAGGATTAAGATGTAAGACACAATGAGTGGAAGCCAACCCTAGGGTTGGGTGATCTTGGGTGCCTAACACCTTCCCAAGCCATACCTGAAATCCGAACCCATAATCTTGTAGTAAGATCAAAGGTTCTTCCCTGAAAGAACGCTACATTCATGGTTCTTAGGCCATTATAAAACTAGGTGGCAACTTCTGTGTTGCATCCACACACCCAAATAGCTCTCTCTCACAATTACAAACCAAAGAACCAAAGGTTTACAAATACCAAATAAGAATTGCACACAAAGCAAAGAGAGAGCCACAAATCAAATCCAAAAGTTGCAACACACCAAGAGAGAGCAAATCTCCAAATTACAGAACCAAGTGGCAACAAACCTCTCTCACTATTCCAAATTGCAACCTACAAATTTCAAAGATCCAAACCAAGAGAAACCCTCTTTTTCTCACACACACCAATCTCAAAATTTGCCGCAATAGCACTATGCTTATATATGAGACTTGAGTTGGCTAGTATATCCAAAACCAAGAAGGATTAAACTTCTTTTCTAAGCACAAAGGAGAATCGCTCCTATTCCAAATAGAACTCAAAATTAAATGATAGGCAAGACTTCTAATAGAGCTTAATAACTTCAAACAACAGCAATCCAAAAGAAATAAAATTCCTTTCTTATCCAAATCCAACAAGGAGTTGAACTCCCAATTCAAGCTATATTCTACATATGTGACTATTTTTCTTGTTAAATATGATAAAAATAACTTGGGTAAACTACATAAATAGTCCATATCCTTTACACCATATTTCAATTTGGACCCTAACCTTTCAATTATGTCAATTTAGTCCCTAATCTTTTAGTGCCGTGTCAACTTAATTCCTTCCATTATCTCATGGATGGAAAAGTCTGACGTGTCAAACGGCCTAAATAAAAAATTAATTTATTGGACACATGTCTTGCCACGTTAGTTTTTTTTTTTAAACCCAAATTAATTTAACCTAAATCAAATTTCTTTTTTTTCTTGTTTTTCTAATAGAAAGTTTGCTAGTTTTATTAAAAAATGCAGACCCAAATTAAAAACACATATCTCCCTAAAATCCAAAATCCCTATCGGTGAGGACGGCGGCGCCTTCTCCTTCCGACAGCTTCTCTCTTCCAGCAGCACCTTCTCTACTCCAACAGCACTAGTTGTGTCTCTCTCTCTCTATCTCTCTCTCATCCTTACTTCACATTTGGCTCCCTCGAAATTCAATGATTTAGTCTTTTCCTACTATTAATTTCATATTTTTATTTGGCTCAGCTTTGTGTATTTTTCGTATTTTTCTGCTTCGTGTTTTAGCATTTTGCTTATATATAATCTTTTTTTTTACTTAATTTTTATGCTCAATCTCGAATCAGTGGAGATTGGCCCTATGGTTGCTGCAATGAAGAAACTCCATTTTTTTATTTAACCCTTTAACTTCATTATAGTCACAGCTCAAAAAAAAGAAAAAAAGAAAAAAAAGAACTTCATTATAGCCCACTATGAATTTGTTTGAGACCATTTCTACTAGGCCTATTCAGGATTTAACTTGCACCGATGAAACCGGCCAGTGCCAAACCAATCCAACTAATTCAAAGCTCTATCGTAGATGCTTGGAGAGGTGGTCGGCAAAGATCTGAGCATACCGAAGGCGGTCAGTGCGGCGATCGACGACCATTTTTCACTCCGATGAGAAACCGCACCGCACATGTGTGTGTGTGTGTGTATTTATATGCTGTATAATTTATATATGTAGTTACTATAGGTTTCAGACTTTCAGTGGAGAGAAGGTGAGAGTTTGAGAGCGTAAGGAAGGAAATGTGGGGTTTTTAAATTTTAACTCTACAACACCAAAACAATGCCGTTTGAGCCTGATATTAATTTTAATATCAATTCCAAAACAACAACGTTTTGGTATTAGATCAAAAAAAAAAACTTGTAACGTTGTCGTTTCATAAACCCTAAATATCTTATATCCCCATCCCTCATTAGTTCCCTACCTCTCTTTCTCTCTCTCTTCCCGTTAGTCTTTCTCACCCAAGCATCTCCGCCTCTCCTCTCTCTTTCCTCCCTCTTCAGCCTCTGCAACTCGCTATTAGTCTGTCACCATACTCTATTTCTTGATGCTTTGTTCTTGGAGTTTCACCCTCTCCCCTCCCCCTTATTCTATCAGGTTTGTTTATATATTTTCCTTTGATAGTTTTGTTTCATCTTTTATGACTTAGGTTTAGTTTAGTGTTTTTTTTTTTTTTTTTGAAATAGTATATTTTTTAGAGAGATTGTGAATTTTTGCGTATTTTGTTTGTTTTCTTTTGTGTATGTTTGTTTTTTGTGCAGAATATTTGGGTTATCTAATGATTATGCTATGGTTTGGGAGTGTTAAATGCTGTGTTTGGATTCTGAGAAAATTGAGAAATTCATCGAACTAACCACACCGAACCGGTATCTTGCACTGCACCTTGTGTAGACCGGTTTTACTCCTCCACTAGTGAGGTGCGGTTTAGCACTTTGGAAAACCGCTCCTTTTAGGTGTAGTGCTAAAAACACTTTCATAACCGACCGTATCGCACCATGTACAGGCCTAATTTCTACCTTAAATGGTTGGACCCACTTGTAGTAATATACACATACAAACAAACACATTCAAATGAACATTTGCATGATAAGTCACATGATTCAAAAGGTACCAGATTCACACAGAAGAGATGGACCTAGGGCTGTTGGAGTAGAGAAGGCACTGCTAGAAGGAGAAGACGCCATCTTCATCATTAGGGATTTTGGATTTTAAGGAGATATGTGTTTTAGAGTTAATTTGGGTTGCCCCTGTTTAATAAAATCTGCAAATTTTCTTATCAAACCAAAAAAAGAAAATTTGATTTGGGTTAAAAGAAAAAACTAACGTGGCAGGACATGTGCCTATATGTGGCAATAAAATAATTTTTTATTTACTCCGTTTAATACGACTTTTCCATCCATGAGATAACAGTAAGGATTAAGTGGACACGGCATTAAAAAGTTAGGAACCAAATGGACACATTTGAGAGATTAAGGACCAAATTGAAATATGGTATAAAGGATAAGGACCATTTCTGTAGTTTACCCAAATAGCTTTCTATAAATCATATTACATATATTTTAATGTATTTATATATAGTTAATACATAATACTTTTTTTTTTTTTGGCATATCTAACACTTGGCTCAGAATGGAAATTATATATGAGAAGTGCTATGTCCACAACATTTTTACAACATTTTCATAACAAATCACAGGTGGTTAGTTGTTATTAATTCAAATTTAAATTTAGTACTGATATTACTTTTTTAACCCAACAATAACAACTAGTACCAATCTGCCATTTATGATTTATTGTAAAAATATTATTAAAATATTGTGGACATATCATTTGTCATATATATATATATATATATATATATATATATATATATATGCACCGTACGCGGCCAAGGACTTTGAAAGTTGAAAGTCGAAACAGTTTCCCCTACAATAATTTGGCCATGCAAACTAGCAAGAAGGTGGAGGGTAATATGCAGTTAGCTGGAAAGCCCTTAAAACTTAAAAGCATAACACGACAACTGCGGGTGTAGTACAATACAATAAAGGGTCTAGACAATGAAGATTTTCTTCAACATTGTGATTTGCGTGGCCCGTAATTTTAGGCCTGGTCATGGATTTGAGTGTGAGTTCGGGTATACTCATATTTAACCTAATTATTTTATCTATGATTATCCGATTATCTTACTCAATTAGTACCCGTAATTAATTGTATCTATACTTGACTACGCTTTTTTTTTTTTTTTTTTTTTTTAGTTATGCAATTCTTAACTGACTTTTAGTTATGCAATTTTTAACTGACCAAAAACGAAAGGGTTTGTTTAATACTTTAAACTACTGTAAATTTCTTTAAAAAATCTTCTTCCCTTTCTCTGTATGTGTGTGTTAAAAATACTTAGTATTCTCAAAAGAAAAAACATTGGGTTAATCCCACATTGAAAAATGAGTATGAATTAAAGAGATTTAAAACCTGTGTTGTATATCCAAGACTTAGACCCTTTTGGATATACACCACTATAAGTTTCTTTAAAAAACCTTCTCTCATCTCCCCGTTTGTGTATTTTATTAATACTTTAATAATAAAAAAAGGCAAAAATCCAAAATCGTCCCTCTAACTTTTATCTTTTGTCATTTCAATCCTCTAAGTTTAAATTTTTGTCAATATTGTATCCTGTTAGGTCTCTATCACTGCTGCCGTTAAGCTTAACCCTTTTTTTAAAATAATTTTTGTAATTAAAAGAAAAAAAAAAGCTGTAAAAAAAAATGGAAAAGGTCCCCTTCAGTCTTCACTCTTCATCCTCAGCCTCCCCGTTCTCTCTCTCTCTCTCTCTCTGTAGCATACTGGCTTGTGAAAGGGAAGATCGATGACCCAAAGTCAAAGTCAGAGCCACCGCCAACACCCTTACTGCTACTCTCTCAGATCAACACAGTACCCGT